>CATIWQ010051250.1:0-99273 GCA_949673415.1 Euphorbia schlechtendalii | reverse complement strand
AAAAGAGCGGAGGGATTGAGAGCATACCTGACCGGTGTGGTTGGTTATTTCCTATTCTCAATTGCTAAAATTGGCCTTCCTTTCTGGCGCTGTTTCTTCATAAGATTGTCCGTTTCTTTCTTTGGAATCCTCTTAGTGCTTGATGCCCCTTTTGTATGGGTCGACCATTTCTTTCTGCGGCGTCCCATTAGTTGTAACCGTTTCATTCTTCGGTTGATAAAGGAGGCCGTTTCTTTCTTCAACCGTTGAGATAACCGTTTCTTTCTTTGGTTATGTTTTGAATTTCCTTAAGATGTTGACTTGTTTCCTATAACAAATCGGAAAATAATGTTAACATATATTACGATGAATGTTTTAATGATTTGATTGAGTTTATATGAAGAAAATTTTTTTTCCCCTTCAATCAAAAATTAAAACATTAAGGGATAAATGAATTAAATGAGTTTGAGGAATATTGGGGATGTCCCGTGTATCGTTCCATAGTCTTAGGAGGCTGTCGTTGAAAAATAATAATAAATAAATAGGTGGGGCCCATCTATTTTCTTTATAAATTGGGCTCCACTTCCTTTATTTCTTTCACTTCTCATATTCTTCATCTTTCTAAAATACTCTCACTCTTCCCTCTCTCCAGAAATCATGCTGTCGAAGGTTCCCAGCAGGGCGCGCCTTCTTACATTACACCTCGTTCCTCAGCCTACCGATGATCCAGGCGTATTTTTCGTTGACATTGACGCTGCATATGGTTTGGCGACGAATGATACTATGCTGGGGTTTACCATTACTTCCCTTATAAAGACATTGGATCTTGATCTTCCAGACCAACCTCATCTTTCCCGGATAGAGGTATTCCCAATAACGTTTTTATTTTCCGCTTTTTAGTGAAAATTTATTTTGTTTTAGGAACTAGATTAGAACCGATCCTTGAATCATACCGCGGAATTTTATAAAATATGTAAAAAAAGTCAAATACAGGTCCGCTGGAAATTTTTCCGGCGGACAGAAATAGATTGGCGAGGGTCTTAGGACCCTCGCGAGGCATTCCTGCGAGGGTCCTAAGCGACCCTCGCGGTGCCACCCGCGAGGGTCCTTAGCGATCCTCGAAGTGCCTCCCCGCGAGGGTCCTAAGCGACCCTCACGGTGCATCCCGCGAGGGTCCTTAGCGACCCTCGCGGTGCCTCCCCGTGAGGGTCAAAAGCGACCCTCGCGGGACTCCCTGCGAGGGTCTTAAATGACCCTCGCAGGTTCTCCCCGCGAGGGTTCTAAAAGACCCTCGAGGGCCTCCCCGCGAGGGTGATAGCATCGGGGGCGCGCCAGATTTTTCCAGCGACGCCTCTCCGAGCTCCCTTTTTTTATATATTTTATTTATTTATTTATTTATTATTTTTATTTTTTTATTTTTTATTATATTTAAAAAAAAAAACAAAATTCGGAGTCCAAATGTTTTTCGGATCCGAAAAAAAAACTCTAAAGAAAATGTTTATCCAAACGATAATAGGACTCGAGTTCTAAATTTGTTTTAAGCACGAGATTATCTGAAGACCTCTTTGAGAAATGTGAAAAGTAGAAAGATAAAATTCGGAATCCAAACGTGTTTTGGATTTAAACTATTTAAAGAAAATATTTTTAGTGTTTTTCTTGCCATTGTTTACGTTTAATTACAAAATGCGTTTAATTTGTTTTGCAGTCCCCCACGCTGCATCCTACTGGTGGGTATACTACCATTCAGGCATGGTATGGTCACACTTCTTCTCACCCAGAGCTAGTTTAGGCTATCGAGGCCACCGGCTTTGGTCCTTTGGCCCGAACCTTACGACCTACTTTATTACCACATGCTACATTGGTCGCGCTTGCTCAGAGGTGGTGCGACATTTCACACACATTCCACCTTCTGATCGGGGAGGTTACCATTACTCCCTCTGATGTTGTAGCGATTACTAGTCTACCCTGGGCTGGTACCGTGATCCTGTTTGACGCCTTTTTAGATCGGTCCTTCAAGGCTCAAACCGCTTGCAGCCATGTCAGAGATCTGCTCGGCGTTGACCCTAGAGGCCGGGCGTTGCATTATAGCATGTTATTCGATTATTGGATGGGTCGACAGTCAATTTTTGAGGCCGAGATTCCTTTATACGTCCGGTCAAATCTGGTCACCCTGTTGAGTGTTACATTTTTCCCGGTGGGGAACAGAGAGATCAACTACGGGTTGATTGAGCCGCTTGCAGATTTGGACAGGTTTAGTGGCCTTAATTGGCCACGGGCAATCTTGGCATAGACATATTTTGCACTTGACTTGGCTGTTCGTGGTCGCATACAGTCGCTACGTTGCTGCCCAATGGTTCTTCAGGTATTGTCTGCTTACTTTGTGATTAGTGTATATCAGTTATTGAGTAATTGATTGATCTTAACTTATCCCTTTATTTTGTAGGCATGGGCCTTCTATCATCGGTTCCTACTCGCCCCACAGTTTGCTGATGCTCCGGAGGGCGCCTCGTGTATGGCGCGGATCTGCTCATCATTCGTAGGAGATTTTTTGGATTCTACCAGCTATTATCAGCACCTTTGCAAGCTGATTCTCGAGAAAGTGATGGACCTCATTCCGATGGATGAGATCATCTTTTTATTTTTAAACTTATTCTGATTTTTTTGTTCTTTCTTTTCAGGTGGAGCGCAACCCTTGGCGGGACCTCCCGAGCTATCACATGGCAAAGGAAATTCGACGTGATGTGGATCGTCACCGCTTCATCCTTGAGGGGCCCAGGACTTGTGAGTGGTACCTGGGTGAGCGCATTCAGTTCTGGCGAACCAAGCCAGTGTCCGAGAGGCGCATTCCACCCCCGCCTCCCATCGGACTATTCTGGGCACACCTGGTGATTACTGATCCGGAGGAGCGGGAGGTACTTTTCGAGGAGCATGGCATGAGGCTCTTCGGACATCGCGATGACTACGAGGCCTTTATTCGAGAGAGGCTGCTCTCGCTTCACCCACCGACTCAGGCCGAGGCGGAGCGCCCCCCAGCTCGTGCTAGGGGTCCGAGAGTTGACGGTGGTTCCGGTGCAGGCGCTAACGGTACTGGTGTGGGCTGCCGGGTATGAAATGTGTTGATTGTCTTACCCATGTTGATCCTGTTTCTGACTGTTTATCTGTCTTTGTAGGAGTTTGCCCGAAAGAGGATTCGCGTGCCTAATTTGAATGCCACGACCGGGGACGTGAGTACATCCGCAAGCGTCGTAGAGGGGAGGTTCGCGATTGCCCTTGACACTACATTCTACTTGATGAGTTCTATGGGGACCTCACAACAACTGCCTCTTCCCCCGAGCTTTCACACGTTGGTATATGATCCTTCCGACACCACTCATGTGAGTTTTAGGCCTCCCATGATCTTTTAGGGACGACTTGACATTTGTTTACTTACTCCTTTCCTTTTGCAGGTTGTACGTGAGGAGATGGATCGGGTGGCCCGACATTCTTTTGCATTGAGGGACCTAATGCTTTCACAGGATGGGGTCACACGGGTATGTCGTTTTTTTCGACCTGTCATATGCAATGCATGATATGTCATGTTTTTATGTACATGGATGTGATTTTCATGATATGTTTTATGATTGTAGGATATGGCAGCGAGGAGCATGGTATTTGAGCGACGCTACTAAGAGCTCGACAGTCGCTTCCAGTCACTGGATATCAGCCATCGTAGCCTCGAGGTTAGCCATCAGGAGTTGGGAGCTTGTTACCAGGGTTTGCAGGCTCAGCATCAGAGTTTGGAAGCTAGTCACCAGAGTTTGCAGACTCAGTACCAGGAGTTGCTGCAGCAGAGCAGGCTCAAGCAAAAGCGTGGGCTTCCACCTCGGGTGCTCACCAGCACCTTATATTGAATCCCTACTTGGTGATCAAGATGGTGAGCGACTCTTCACTCCAGAATGGGATGCCGGTTTTCTTCATGGTCCCCAGCCTCCTCCAACATCCGGTTCAGCAGGTGGTGCTCCTGGGGGATTAGGTGCTGAGGATTTTGAGATAGCTACCATGTTGCCCCGAGATCTGGTGGGTGGAGATAATGCATAGGTGGCGCATGCTTAGGAGTTCTCTTTTAGCTGTAGTTGTTAATTCTTCTTTTCGAATAGGACTTTTTAGATAGCTTCGCTTTGTAGAATCTTATCCAAAAAAGACTCCTGATTTATGAAAGAAAAGGGGACTTTGGCCTTTCGTAGTGCCGGGTCCTCGCATGTGGTGTTTTATTTTATATATATGATTGCTTGTTTGTGAATGTTTTTCGTATATGTATGAATGAATGTTAATGCTAATGTATGTGGTTAATATGTGTAGGCAACACCGGTATTGAGGAATTTCCTTTAGCTTTTTTTCCTTTCTGATGTCGACTCATAATGAGCGCCTTAGGGTCTTTCTCCGCACCATTCGGGGACCTGATTGGTGAAGGATTGAGCTCTTTGGTCTGCAGGGTCTTCAATACTTTACTTCCAAGTCTGTGAATATGGCCTTCATTCGTGCTACTCTGAAGTTTTGGGATCCTGCCACTCATGTCTTTCGCTTTGCCGACTTTGAGCTTTGCCCCTTGGTTGAGGAGTTTCATGCTATCTTGGGGCTTTCTTTTCCGAAGGAGTCGACTCCTATATCCCCTGCGAGACTATCCTTCACCTTTCCTTCTTTCCAGTTTGGAGGAGAGGATAAACTAAAGGGTTTATGGAACCTGGAATCTAGCGGGCACTTTTTGTCCGTTCCCCCCGATGTTGGTGGCTTCCGAGTTGAGGCTGTCCTTAACTGGTGTGAGGATACACCCAGCAGTCATCTAGCTTGGCCTTCAATGGTGACTCTACTTCTTCTAGCGGAGTTTATTTGTGGGGTTGGAGCGATTGCACCCTTCCACTTGCTGTCAGTCATTGACCCACTCTCCACAGGCCTTTCTCATGTGGCTTTAGCCTTGGTTGAGAGTCTGGTCCACTTAGATGCTACTTCGGTGAATCTGGATTTAGTAGGGGACCATTTTGCTTTACTAGAGGTAATTCTCTTTCCTTACCTCTTCTTTTGTGATTTTCGTTGTTTGTTTAATCAAATGGATTAACGTAGGTATGGCTGTTTGAGAAACTTCACTTGACTGCGATCCTCGTTTAGGGAAGACTCGGTATCTCCCTTCGCATTATGGTCCTAGAGGCTTCACCGGGAAGGACCATCATTCGCTGAGCGAAGGCGCTTGGGTCGAGATTATGGGCTCCTACCGATCTTCTGATGTTCATTGGCTCAGCCCTTGGTTGGAGATTCCGTTCGTAGTCATCGACATCCATGATTTTGGTGTTTTACTAATGGGGCTGTTTGGCGTTACGTCCTATTCCCCTTCTCATCTGTGCAGGCAGTACGGGCTTCAGTAACGGGTTCCTTGATCTATATACTTGACCCATTTTCATGACTTTGGTCCTGACACTCCTGATGTGATATGGAGGCTTTGGGCACGCACTCGAGTGGTTATGTTGGATTACACTACCCCGGAGACCACCGACACTGACGAGTTCTACCATGGATGGCTTAGCGAGATCAAGGTTCTCCCCGATGCTGATCAGCACTTTATGGTGTCCCGTGAGTGGGAGAGGGATGAGGATGGTTTGGACCCCCTCCCTCACACTTCGAGGAAGCGTGCACGGTGGAATGACTAGCACCCTTAGATCTTAGTCGTTTGTTTTCTGACTTGTGTTTTTGACTTATTCTCGGATTATGAAATTTTGTCAAATTTTAACTACTTGCGATATTCTGTATGCACACTATTCATATAAACATAAACATAAATCTTTGCGAACATAATACATTTCATTAAATGACTTTAAAAAGGGTACAAGTTTTCCAATGATTTGAGTCCTGCCGCCAATTAGCCTAGGACAGGTTTTCTAACTCGCGGTCCCTCTATTCCTTACCGTGTCCTAATTTTTGCCTAAGCTGCCCTTCACGGGTTTTCAACTCAGCGGACATTTCTGGTTTTTATACAAGAAAGGTCCTAATTGTTGCCTAGGTAGCCAAGTGCCATCCGGCGGACTGATTTTTTCTCTCTTGTTTGGTGTACTGTTTTTGTAAATTTATTTCTTTTATTTTTTACACGTGGTAGCGATTGAGCTTATCTTGATTGACCAGGTTGACGAACTCGTTTCCATCCATCTCCATGATCTTGGCAGCTCCTTTGCCCAAGATTTTCATAACGACGTAAGGGCCTTCCCAGTTTGGGAAAAACTTTCCTCGCTGGTCCACATTTGAGGGTCTCATTTGTTTCAGAACCAAATCTCCTACTTTTAGCGGTTGACTTCTGGCCCTAACTTGACTGTTGTATGCCCTAGCCATGTGTTGTTGGTACATCTGCAAATGATCCAGTGCCTTTAGCCGTTGTTCGTCAATCATGTTTAACTGTTCAAATATGGCCTTTGCCCATTTTGACTCATCTAATCTTGCCTCCAGTGCTACTCGAAGCGATTTCACTTTCATTTCCACCGGTAAAACTGCTTCCATCCCATACAATAACGAGAAAGGGGTTTGGTTGGTTGGAGTTTTGACGCTCGTTATGTATCCCCATGCTACGAATGGCAACTTGTCAGCCCAGTCCCTGTAGGTAACAACCACCTTGCTCAAGATTTTCTTAATCGCTTTGTTGGCTGCTTCTACCGCCCCATTAGCCTATGGCCTGTATGGTGATGACCGGTGGTGCTCGATCCCATATTTCCTCATTAGGTCTGATGTGGCTCCTTGGAATTGAACCCTATTATCCGAAATAATGTGATGAGGGATGCCATATCGGGCGAATATATGCTTTTCAATGAACTTGGTCATCTTCTTAGCGTTGATGTTGGTGTAGGATTCGGCTTCCACCCATTTTGAAAAGTAGTCAACCGCTACTATAATGAATCGATGTCCATTAGTCGAGTTTGGCCTAATCTCACCAATAATGTCGATGCCCCACGCTAAGAAGGGCCAAGGAGTAGATAAGCTATGGAGCTCGGATGGGGGTAGATAGCTGATATCACCGTATATCTGGCATTCGTGGCCGTTTCGTACTTCTGATACGCAGTCTATGACCATTATTGTCCAATAATATCCCTGGTGTTGTATTTTCTTAGCCAGTGCTATCCCATTCATGTGTGGACTGCAGTCTCCCGCGTGTATTTGGCGTATTACCAACAGTGCCTCCTGTTCTATGACACATCTCAGTAGCATTCCTTCTGATGTTCGCTTGAATAGGTCCCCGTCTACGAGACAGAATTGAGTCACTAATCATCGCAATGAGGTTCTTTCAGAGTCTGTTGCACCTTCTGGGTATTCCCCGGTTTGTAAAAATTTGACAATGTCGAAGGACCAGTTCCCGATAGCTTGTTGATCCTCCGTTTCCACTAGGCGATAGTAGAAGGGTTCTTTGGATGTTTGTAGTACAACAAGCTTGATTGATTGAGTTCTAGGGCCTTCCTACATTGATGCTAGTGTAGCGAGTGAATCTGCCATTTGGTTTTTGTCCCTAGGTATGTGTTTGAAGACGCATTTTGAAAATTTTTGTGAGATTTTCCATATTGCTTCCACGTAGGGACGGAGTGATTCTTCTCTTATTTCCCAGTCACCAGTGACTTGTTTAATAACCAGAGAAGAGTCTCCAACCACCGATACTTCTTTCAAACTGCTTCCAACCTGAATAGGCAAGCTTCATATTCTGCCCCATTGTTTGTTACTGGGAATTCCAATCGTTTGGACAGGGGTATAACTTCATTTTGTGGTGTTATCAATACAACACCTAGGCCGGCTCCGTTCTTGTTCATTGCACCATCGAAGAACATTTTCCATTCTGTACTTGCGTCTTCTATCAACGCTAGTTGCTCATCTGGAAACTCTAGATTTTCAACATAATCAGAGTCCAAGGGTTGATTTGCCAAAAATTCAGCGACTGCTCGTCCCTTAATGACTTTTTTGGTCACATATTCGATGTCGAATTCAGATAATAGCAATAACCATCATGAGAGTTTTCCAACTAGTGTTGGTGACTGGCACAAGTACTTCATCAGATCTATCTTCACGATGGCTTTTATTCGGTAAGATTGGAAGTAATGACGCAGCTTCTTTGTCAACCAAACCATTGTTGTGCAGATTTTCTCAACCAAGGTGTAGCGTGACTCATACTCGAGTTATTTCTTACTAAAGTAGTACACTGCATGTTCGCTTCTATCTTCGTGTTCTTGCACGAGCATGGCTCCAACCGATGACTCTTCAATTGCTAGGTATAGGATCAAGGGTTTTCCAGGTTCTGGTGGGTGGAGGACAGGTGGGCTTAACAAGTATTGTTTGATTTTGTCAAACGCTATTTGTCACTGGTCATTCCAAATTGCTGGTTGGTCCTTTCGAAGTAGTTTGAAGATTGGTTCGTTGATGGTAGTGAGTCTGGCGATGAATCTACTTACATACTGTAGAGATCCCAGGAAAGATCGGACTTCTTTCTCTATTTTCAGCGCGGGCATATCCCTGATGGCTTTGCTTTTATCAGGATCCGTCTCAATTCCTTTTTGGCTGACTATATGCCCCAGGAGTTTCCCTGATGTAACCCCAAATACGCACTTTTTCGGGTTCAGGCGGAGATTGTATTTTTTGATTCTGGTGAGAAACTTGTCTAAAATTGCCGGATGTGCTTCCCTGGTGTTGGACTTTACAAGCATATCATCCACATAAACTTCCACCTCCTTATGGATCATATCATGCAGGAGGGTTGTAACTGCTCGCTGATATGTTGCGCCAGCATTTTTCAAACCAAATGGCATTACCTTGTAGCAGTATACACCCCATTCCATGATGAATGCTGTCTTGATCTTATCGGTTATTTCCATTAGTATGTGGTTATAGCCTGGGAAGCCATCCATGAAAGAATACATAGCGGCCCTTGCTGCGCTGTCGACCAGTACATCAATGTGGGGTAAGGGGAAATCATCCTTTGGGGAAGCTTTATTCAGATCCCTGAAATCCATGCAGACTCTGACCTTGCCATCCTTCTTCACTACTGGGACAATGTTGGTTAGCCACGTCGGGTACTCAACTACTTCCAAGAATTTAGCTTCGATCTGCTTTGCCAGTTTAGCCTTGACCTTTTCTGCCCATTCTGGCCTTAAGCGACGCAGTTTTTGTTTTACCGACTTGATTCGAGGGTTAGTTGGGATGTGATGTTCCGTGATCTGTCTATCCACTCCAGGCATGTCCTCATATGACCAAGAAAACGCTACCACGTGCCGTTTAAGTACATTTGTGATCTCTCTTTCTTCTTCAGGATTCAAATCATTAGAAATTTGTCACCATTTTTGGTGACTCGTTTATACCCAATTTAATTTCGTTTAATGATGTATCATGAATGTTAAAGACGTTATGTGTATGATCATATGAATGCGTGGTGTCGTCAGGCAGAACATCAAACAAGTAATCAAAATTGACTTATTTCATTAAATGGGAAAAATTGTCAAAAAAAACATCAGAATTGTTCATTATTACATTATTTATTTCCGCCTCCACAGGAGGAGGGGCTTCAGTGGTAGATTCTACTTCCTCTGCAGAGAATACTTCTACCAATGGGTCTCCTCTTCTGGTTTCATCAGTTACTGTGTTTGCTCCCAGATTAGAACGAGATAACATGGTGAGAATTGGTGGGTATCCTTGTCTCCATTCTATCTAGGTGATGTGCATGGTATGATAGTTCATCAAAGTCTGGGACATGCCTCCTCTCTAGATGGTAACGGTACCATTCTCGTGCTCCCCCTATTATCAGCCGTACCGTAGAAGATTCAGATGGTCTTACCGCTAGTACCAGATATATAAGTATCCATCGCCGTATGTAGCTAGTGAGCGATTCTCCCTATCTTTGCCTGCACGCGAGCAGATCCTATATAACCTTTCCTGGGGGTTCTAAGAATGCAAAATCAGTCTGGAATTCTATAACAATATGCCCCCAGTTAGCCTTAACCTCCTTTGACTGCATATAATACCATTGGCTTGCTACTCCTGATAGCGAGCACAGGAACAATGTGGCTATCATTCTCTGTGAAAGACCCTGTGCTCGACACAGGGTGTAAAACTTAGATAGATGAGTAGAGGGCGCCTCATCTCCATTAAATATTGTCATCCCAGCCAAGCTGAAACTGGCCCTTGGGACTTCCTCCCATTCTCTTCTTGCCCGACTACTTGACTCAGACTCAAGTATTTCCATCACATTATCTGGATTCATTCCTGACCCGATTGCCATTACGTACTGTTCAGCCTTACTTGCCGATGCTTCCCCTAAAAAGTCCACTTTCCCCGAGATGTCCCTTCTACGCTGAGCGGTGCAGGTTTCTGGCCAGTAAACATTGGCATTCCGGCAAGATCGATCTCAACAGCTTCAATTTTACCCCCGCACCCTCGGCGGTTCGATTCCTCCTCCAACATCTCCAATACTTGATCAGGGTCGCTTCCCGACCCAACCATCAACACAAATTCTCCAAGTTCCTAGGACATGCACTTCATGACCTTCTACCTCTTTGGCTCGAAGCCAATCATTCCCACTCTTGTTTCAAACTTTTGGCAAGGAGTTGATCTTGAGGGCAGGTTTGAGAGCAGGCTCATAGAACACTGAAGGTCCTTCTATTAGTGTTATGCCGCCAGCATTTTGCACTACATCATTCACCCTCTGCTTGGGCTGCTCAGTTCTAGTATGATGATTGAAGAGTGATAAAAACTGGTCACTATTAGTGAAAGCGTTCATAGCTGCAGCAATCTCGGTGCCTACCGACGATTGATTTGCTAGCAGGTTTTGAGCCGCTCCAAGGGTTTGCTCATTAATCACATTCTCTTCCTACTGGTTAGACATGTTGTGGAGACTGCGAGGAGTATCTTGATCAGAATCCGAGATAGACGGATCAGCAGGCCAGACGCCCTGTTCCAAGTTTTCTGAAGAAGTGGCTTTTTCCTAGCCTACATACACAAGGGGATCGTTAGGGAATGCATGTAAAATCATGATGTGTGATTGATGCGTGAGATGTTTAATGTTATGGATGCGAAAAAGGGTTAGCGTGCCATGATGTAAGATAAAATTACACACAAAAAGAATACAATAGTTAGTCTATGCGATGAATGAAGGTCTATGGGTTTTGAGATCTAAATCCTATCCCTGGGGAAAACATAAAGTGTAATGAAGTGGCCTAATTACCCGTGTGGTGATTGGTCAAAGGTCTGAGAGCTAACTCCCTTTATGTGTGAGTAGGCTGTGTGACGTACTCTAGTGTAAGGTATTCCCTAAATGTATGGAGAAAAATACCGTAAGTAACACATAAATGAATGTTTTGGTCGTTTTTCCCCTATCAGGCCAAAGTTTTAGACATCATCACTAAACGTATGTAGTGATGCGTGAGTGAGGGTTTGGGTTAGGACATTAACTGGGATATCCTATGTGTTTAAGTTTACTTGGGGTAGGCTTTTGGTGTGTATGGGTGCCCCAGAAGGGCGGTTGCCAAATGGGTAGGGTGTCGGGATTTTGGCAAGTTTATCATGTGGACATTACCCAAAGATGTGGGTAAGTGATGCAACATGATTCTAGTTGGTCTTAAGTCATCCTAAGGTGACACAATCTCAGGTGTCTACTAAGTTCCTACGTATGAGTGATATCAAACCATGTTTAATATGAGTGTGTGAGTTCAAGTGTCTGCATAGAAATTTGTGGTTAGCATGGCACATTTGTACAATGCATGATAAATCGAAAAGCGGTAAACACTTAGCACATAGCACATTATCTTTCTTCCAACCATACAACTCCTGTGTGTAGGGTTTTTGGCTAGTCTCTATCCTAAGGTTTGGTTCATCTTAGTATCGCGAGGATACTAAGGTGCGCACCTACAGGAAAATATAGTGCATGATCGCGTGATTGGGTAACACCCTAGGGAAAATGCCTAAGGCTTATTTAAATGAGGGTTTAAACATGGGTTGCTGATGTAGAAGGTTCTTGTTGCACTGAAATACACTCCAAGCCTCTCCCCAAATAGGTTCTAATGAGGAAGGTACATGCGATATGGCAACAAGTGCTCCACTCGCTCAAGTACTATCTTTTCTCAGGGAGGTAGATTAGTACAAGTGAAAGCTTCGCGGTAATAGGGGTACCTTAAACTTATGGGCTAATCCCTTCTACTGCAATGCATTATAATGAATATGTCAAAGTTAAAAGAAAACGGAATAATGTGATCAATAATTTTCGGCACTTATCCAAAAACATAAAACTTTTGAAAAACAAGTTTTAGAAAAATCCCCAGCGAAGTCGCCACTGTGAGCGGACGACACGGAGCGGTGGGCCGAGAGCGCGCGGGATCATAGGCACGGTCCACCGGGGTGTTTAAATAAAAAGATGAAAAAAAAGCACCGGGTCGGGGACCTGGGAGAAAAGGTTGAAAAGAGAGAAAAAGCGAATAACGTTAAAGATCGGTTCGAACCCGAATCCGCCGTCTCTCAGTGTGGAGTCGCCACCTGGATTAGCTCTTTCTAGGAATTAGAGTCCTGTGGGGCTTAACGTCCGGGGGATGGCCCACCAAGACATAGAGATTCGGGTCCGGGATAAGTTGCTTATTTCTTAAGTGATCACAATATATTACATCTACAGAAAACCATTTTCTTTTAATTGTGCATATTTGCACTTAGGTCATTTTTGGAGTTAAATGCATGATTCACGTATTGCGAAATATAAACCATCCACAAAGTGGAAAAATAAACATGCACAAAACTATAAGCAAATGCGGAATATAAAATTACAAGGCTTTAAAAATCGGGGGATGCAACCGCCTGCTATCCTATTAATTACATTTCCCGAAAATGAAAATGCGATACCCGAAGGAAAATTAAAATCCTAACATACATCTAACCTAATCTACCTGCATCCAAAAAGGTTAGCATAGGGGATAACACATATGTTCAATTTCGGATTTAGCAAGGCCCGCGTGGCCTAAAAAAATCAATCGCAATATTATTTATAGTTTAAATAAAACCGTTCATTTTATTAGCACATTGGTTGCTCATTTTAATTATTGAAATTGCTCGCATGGTGAAAAGTGTGGTCTGTTATCCGGGAATATGTTTATTCCCTTCGTGTGGGTGTTCTAACATATGTCTTCTTATAATAAAGAAAAAGGTGAAAAGGTTTCTTCTTATATTTAAGTGATTCGAATCCCTGTTTTGATCACTAGCCTTTCTTTATAGGTAATCACATTACCATCAATGTTAGCTTTCTTCTTCAAAACCCACTTGCATCCTATGGGCTTAATCCCACTTGGAGCATAAACCGAGTTCCAAACTTGATTTTCGTACTTGGAGTATATCTCTAACTTCATGGGTGTAAATCATTTATATTACTCTAAGCCTTCGATTGCCTTCTCGTAAGTCTTGGGCTCATCTTCTTCCATAAGGAAGATATGCTTATCATCAGGTATAACAGGAACAATTAGTTGATAATCTTGAGCGCTTAGCTCAAGATTGCTCCCACTAGCTTTCACAAGTATATGCTCCTTCTCGAGGAATTGAGAATTCCTAGAAACAAGTACCTTTTGTTCCTTGGGATCATAAAAGGTATAACTCATAGTCTCCTTAGGGTAACCTATAAACAGACACCTGTCAGACTTAACACCTAGCTTATCTGAACTTATCCTCTTTACTAAGCAGGACTTCCCCAAACTCTCAAGTGAAAAAGAGCTGGTTTCTTACCATACCACATTTCTTATGGTGTTTGATCAACTAATTCGAGGGCACTCTATTAAGAATATAAACTGTGCTCTCAAGCTCATAACCCCAAAAAGGATCTGCTAAGTTCTGCTTGGCTTATCATGCACCGAACCATGTCGAGAAGGGTTCAATTTCTCCTTTCTGACACTACATTGTGTTGGGGTGTATAAGGAGGAGTCCATTGGGATAAAATACCATTATCCCTTATATAATCCTGAAACTCTTAACTTAAGTATTTACCGCCTCGATCAGATTGAAGGGTCTTGATACTTTTCCCAAGCTGTTACTGTACTTCATTTCTTAACTCTTTGAATTTCTCAAAGCTTTAAGACTTGTGCCTCATTAGGTATAAATAACCATATCACGAGTAATCATCAATAAAAGTTATGAAGTAGACGAAACCTTCTTGTGTCTCATTGAACCACATACATCATAATGTATTATTTCAAAAGTACTTGTAGCATGTTTACCCTTTCCTTTGAAAAGTTTCTTAGTCATCTTACCCTTTAAGCTAGGTTCGCACGCCTCATAGGATTTCCATTTCATTGGGCCCAAGTCACCACATATTTCTAACTTAGTTAAACGAGTCTCATTTTTATAGCCTAGATGATAATCCCATAATTATGAAGATAACAATGTTCATATTTAGAATTTCAGTTTTAGTATCTAGAACATAAATGCCATCAACACATATTTCGCAAACATAAAGAACATTATCGCGTCAAATTTGACAATTATTATTAGAAAATAAAATCTCAAATCCATCTGTTGTTAAACGTGAAATAGAATTTATATTCTTAGTGATAGGAGGAATATCATAGCAATTGTTCAAAACTAGAACAAGGTCACTAGGCAACCAAATGCTATATGTCCCTACAGTTGTTGCAGCAACCCGTGCTCCATTTCTCACCCTTAGGTCCATTTCCCTCTTTGCAAGCCTCCTACTATTCCACAACCCCTGTACAGAAGTACAGATATGAGTACCACAACAATATTCAATAACCATGTAGACTCATAAACTCTCTATCATGAACACACCTGAATTAGATGCCTCACTTGGCTTACTTGTTCAGAAATCAAAGCTTTGCAATCACGTTTCCAGTATCCAGGCCTTTCACACATGAAACATATCCCTTTGGGTTTCTCCTTTTCAATGATCACATTTTTTACTTTCCTGTTGATAGGTTTTAAACCTTTACCTTTCATGCAAGTCTTACTTACCAAACCCTCTTCAAAACTTATAAGTTTCTTAATAAACTCAGATGTCTTGCTAGTCTTTCTTGACATTAGATAATCTTTCACGAAGGGTGAATATTTATCAGACATACTTTCTATCATAATTTGTATGTCATACTCGGAATTTCTTTCAATTCCTATCTGAGTCATTCTCTTTGAATACTCAAAGCATTCAATACAACGCTCAGTGGTCAGGATCCCATCATTTCTTCCAAAGGTATACAAGAATTTCAATATTTCATTTCATTGGATTTTCATGCCCTCATGAATTCCTCCTAAATGGATCAACACAGATCTTAGATCCATACCATCATGCTGCTTCTTAAGCTTCAAGGTCATGGTTTCGAGCATCACAAGTGATACCACAAAAGCATCCTTCTTATGCTTAAGATATGCCTCATTCTATTAGATAGAAGCCTCAACATCAGGATTAACTAGTTCAGGATTATCCAAAACATAATCCATGTTGCTTTTCTCAAGCTTCTTTCTAAGAGCTTTGAACCTGTCATCAAAGTTGAACCCTGTCAACTTATTGTCAAGTATCGAACGAAGATTTATATTTGGATTCATTGTTCAACTAGTTATAAGATAGAAATTGTGTAGTCATTAGTATATGTATATGCATTTAATATAAGGTTTTTAATTAAACATATATTTCCTACTATTTTTATCGACATTCAAATAGCCCCTTCTATTGAATTTGGGAAATCTGGTCCAACCAATTTTCCTTAGTAGGTAGCATCCATAACCCATTCATTATGACCCCCACTGTAGCAGGTTAAGCCATAACAAGCAACCATGGTTAGAACCTGTCCATTTGCATTCCATGCAATTTCTAATCTAATTGAGTTCTTGAGACGTGCGTACCTAATTGTATGACTCCTCAAATATGTCTCCGATGGCATTAGCTCCACTGACATGGAAAACTAACCAAATTTGGTTAAGGAATTAATTCCATCTACTCTCATGACCAAACACATGTTAAGGGAAAGCATGTTGTGCATGTCCTTACATCCATTAATAAGGTTTGTATCACAACTTATGATAGGAAGACAATTTACCACATTAATATTGTTGAAGGGCTTTTATTGGTGCAGCTGGTCTCGCCCTAATCTAAGTCTTATATGATGGATATGATTATAATAATAATAATTTCGGGCTATTTGGAATTATTAATCTAAGGGAACAGACTCAAGACTGGTATATCATAATCATTCCATTTTACAAAGACTTCACATAGAATGCAAAACAAACAAGGTCCATATTTAAGTTCTTGCGCCTATGTCTATATGTTTTAATTTATCAACTTAAACTACGATAGTAAAACCATATGCAGAACCCGATTCCCATACTAGAAATCAACTAAGTTATAAAATTCCCTTGGGTACACTTAAGCCTAATACTGATGGAGATTTCTAGGTAGGGAGGCACTTTAAAGTGAATGAGAAGCCAAGTCCAATCCTTGCAAAAATAACCATTAAAACTTCGATTCTTTGTACTCTATACAATTATTATTTGAAGATTTCGTTCTTTTAATCGAGTGAAGTACTGGACAACCCCCAATTTAAAGCATTTACACGCGTGGTAAAACATTGTTAATTTATATGATAATCACCTAGACTAAGTTTGAGCAAAACCTAAGTCTCTCAAGGAGACTATTAAGTAAGTTTTCATTTTGTATTTGTCTCCTAATTATATTAATTAGGTTTTAGGTTTAATTAAATTATAAATTTGAAACAATTAATTTTAAGTTTAATAATTAAACCCCATAGTTTAATTTCTTAAATAAATTTAACTATCAACTTTCATTTTTTATAAATTAACCCATAGAGAAAATAAAGATTTCAATTTAATCAAATAAATTGCCATACTACAAATTAATTTACTTAACTAAATTTAGTCAATAAATAAGTTTAGTATGAAATACTTTATGATTAAATTTATTCAATTAAATTATTTGACATATAAATTTATTTAATTGTAACAAGAATTAAAACCTATGTCATGCATAGCATACTATGATAAATTCATAGAAAATATCATTTCAACTATTATCATCAATCATGTATGGTATAAGGTAGGCTCTAATACTACTGGTCGTTAATTAAGATCGTAATTGAACATGCAAACTTGCAAGGTGAAATTTCAAAACTTGAAATTAACCCTAAAGGAACTCTTAAACATGACATGATTGATATAGTCTAAATTGAAACATTCCATAGATGCTTATAGGTTTATAAAATTTATTAAAAAAACCTAGCATCTAAGTTGAGGGCATTACCAGTTGGTAGACAACAGTTGCTAGATCACTTGAAGACCAACCCGAAAATATAACTTAGAAGGCTCCCTTCAAAATGTGAATAAGCCTTCAAAAGAAGTATTGTGAAAGTGGAGAAACTCATGGATGATCTCGCAAAAAGCTCACGAAGAAAGATGTAAAAACTCAAAAGGAGGGCTGAGCTAAAGTAGTTTGAAAGGAGGTGGGTGGACCACTATTTATAGTGGGAGGGGAGCAAAAAGCTCCCCTAATTTAGCAATGTGGGATGGGAATATTCCCATCCCACCCAGGTTACCGTGTGGAGCTCCAGCTCCTCACGCACATTAGGATAGCTAACAAGCCTAGCTTCCAGGCTGTAGTGATGGGGCGGTGCAGCAGGCCTACGCAAGCGCTGCCTAGCAGCGCTTGTGGGCCTTCTTCCCACCAACATGCACTGGTCTTGTGCTAGCGCATGCTAGCTGCTCGTGAGCCAATTTTGGTGCTGGGTAGCCATGTAGGCCCCACGCACGAATATCCCATGTTCGCTGTACCCACTCACAATAGGAAAAATTTCCTTACTTGCCCCTGTGCAATTTTTCCAAAAACCCTTAATTAACCTTTTAATTATTATTTGGTCCAACCAATTAATAATTTATCCTACAATTTTGACTTTCTTAATATTCTCGGCATAGACCAAGTCTATAAGTTCTTTACTTAGTTTGTTAAAGACCCAAAGTGTGTGACCTCACAGGATCTCGAAGCATAGAGCTGCTAGACATTAACCTAAATTAGGTTTCCCATCCGAGAACCTTTAGGCTCAATATTCCAAACCGATATGGAACCCGATAACTTTAGACGATCAAATGGGTTTTCTAGCAAAGGTGTATGATCTCTCGATACTCGGAACATCACGTGCCTTCAACTTAATCCGGTTTTGCAATAGTAACTAATAAATTACACTCCTTCCATCAGGTTAAGTGCCATCCAGTTTATTGAGCTTGGATTAAGTGTTAGCTCATATAATAGCCGTAAGTACCCTATTATTAGACTTTTTCATGAAGAACACCACTCGCCATAGTGTATCAAGATTGACTAAAAACCTGTTCTATCAATCTTATACTCTGATCAAAGGTTTATGAGTGTATCTTTTCAACAAGAGGCCTTAAGGTACAACTCCCTTTACATAACTATATCAGGAGCGATGGATCCCATCTTGATTAGTCGGCTTACCAACGAGTGATCATCACTATACGCGTAATCACTTGTATAATCTTGATCACCATGGTATTAATAAGTATGACCCAAATATAACAACTCTTACACAAGGTAATTAGTATCTCAGGTTTGAGGATACTTGTACTGCTACTGTAATAAGACATCACACCAACGCATATATATAGTTATTTCTGAGCTTCTATCTTATAGCAATCTCCAATGTACTACCTAAATACTTTCATGTGTTAACTCAAGGTAGCACCTTCAGCTCATGATATCGGTTGCTGGGATCTAATCCAAGAAGTAAGCCTACTTATGCTAGTCTATCTACTTCATTGATGTCCAGTTTTAATGAAACTATGACTAGGGATATTTAAACTATTCATAGTAACACGTGTGTGCGGTTTCCACACCACATAGCACTATATCCTCGCACTTTCACGCTATGAAGTAGTCATGGACTCTCTCTTATCAATTAGCATATACATAATTGCGCACGCGTGCACACGCACATGCACGCACACACACGCACACGCACACACACACACACACACACACACACACACATATATATATATGATACCAGCGAGATACATAATTTAAATAAAAATTGATAAACAAAAAAGATGCCTTTATTATTGATAAAAATAATCTGAAAACTGTTTGTACATTATAACTAATAAAGATATATCACTCTAATTACCTCTAGGGCATATTTTTATTATATTGATTATTGTTCACTTTATGCATAAAAGAATATATTATAGAATTTTGATTAAATACAATGACTACTATAGAGTATTAGAGTGATTTAATTAACATAAACCAAATCTTTATATAGAAAAAATATAGCAGATTATGCATGTTTCATATGTATACCAATTTTGTAATTAATATTTAATTATGTCAAAGCTAAGCATGAAAAAATAAAAGAACTAGTAACTATAAATATAAATTATGCATTGAAGTATTTATTGTTGAAATTATATGTTACAACTTTTATTTCTTATTTGAAAATTCTTATAGATGTCTCAAGTTCAAGCTTAAACTGAACCAAGAAAAAATGGTTCAACTGCTCCATTATCAAATAATTCTTCACAAGAACAAGTTGAAACAGCTGTAGTAGCTTATATTGCTACACAACAAGAATAAGTTGAAATAACACCAAAAGAAAAGACAAAGAGGAAGGCAATTAGACCAAGAGCTCTAGTGTGGAATCATTTCACTAAATTCAATTATGCGGAGGGAAACATGAAAGGCAAGTGCAATTACTGTGAAAAAGAATATTTTTGTGACCCACATAAGAATGGAAACACTTCAATGAATACTCATATGTGTGCATGTACACAAAATCCACATAGTATTGAGACTAGATAAAAGTAGTTATCTTTGCAACCCATGATGTCATCTCAATTGGGTCAGTGCGAATTGGATATGTGTCTTTTTTCTAGTTGGAAATTTGATCAACAAGCTTGTAAAGAAAGTCTAGCACTTATGATTATTATTGATGAGCATCCATTCAAGTTTGTCGAAAATGGAGGATATATAAAACACATGGCAATTGTTCAACTAAGGTTCAAAATTTCTTCCAGATCAACTATGTCATGTGATGTTTATCAACATTGCTTGAATGAAAAAATTATGTTGAGGGATTATCTTGTTAGTAATAAGTAAAGAATTTCTATCACTGTTGATACTTAGACTTCCATCTAAAGGTTCAACTATATGTATATCATAGCACATTAAATTGATTCTGAATGAAAATTACAGAAGAGAATTTTGAATTTTTGTACAATAACTTCTCATAAGGGTGATTCACTTGGTAAGGCTATCGAATCTTGCTTGATTGGGGGATTAGTGGTGTTTGATAATGCTAGTTCCAATGACACTACTATTTCTTATTTGAAAAAGAAGTTAGTAAATTGGGAGGGTTGTATTGTCAACTACAAATACCTTCACATGCGTTGCATTACACATATTCTTAACTTAGTTGCAGTTGAAGGTTTGAAAGAATTAACTGGACCTATAAAAATGATTAGCAATGTTGTGAGATATATTAGGCAATCACCTACTAGGTTGAAAAAGTTCAAGGAATGTATTGAAGCTGAAAAAATTCTTAACAAGAATTCATTATGTTTAGATGTGTGCACTAGTTGGAATTCCACATATTAATGTTGAACACTGCACAAAATTTGAGAGGGCTTTTGAGAGGTATGGGAATGATTATGATCCCTTTTATAGTGTTGAGTTAAATGATGATGATGATGATAATGATGATGATGATGATGATGTTCCTCTTTTTAGTGATTGGTAAGTTGTTAGATCTTTGTGTCTTATGCTTAAAGAATTTTATGATGATACTTTTTCTTATTTCTGGATCTTTGTATGTCACTTCTAATACTTTTTGGGGTGAAGTTTCACATTTGCATGGTGAGATATTGACATTGTAGAAAAATGAAAATGTAGAGTTTAGTTTAATGGGGGATAGGATGAAAGGTAAGTTTGATAAATATTAGGGGGATAATGCCAAAATGAATATGCTTATTTACTTTGTTATCATTCTTGATTTCCATAAAAAGCTTGAGGTTATGGAAGATATTTTTATTGAAATGTATGATGGATTTGATGGAACTAAATTGTTTAAGAATGTGAAAAGGAAGATTTTTGAGTTGTATGAAGACTACATAAAAAAATCTTGTACCTCCCTCTTCTACTAATGATTCAGTAGATAATGTTGGTCAAGTGAATACTCAAAGTCAAATGAATCAGAGTATGGGAAAAGGACAAGGCCTCTACTTAGAGAGAAATTTAAGAGGCCAAGGATTAATGGTGGGAGTGGAATTACGGAAAAGAAATTAGAGTTGGAATTATACCTCCATGAGGTGGTTCAAGATGATCATGGAGATTTTGACATCTTAAAATGGTGGAAGATCAATTCTGAAAGGTTTCATGTCCTTGCACAAATGGCTAAGGATATATTGGCTTAACTTGTATTAACTGTGGCCTTATAACTTGCATTCAGTACAGGTGGAAGAGTTCTTGATCCTTTTAGGAGTTCTTTGACTCCTAAATTTGTTGAAAGGTAAGTATGTGCTCAAGATTGACTTCGTTCTTCATAGTTAAACCGAGCATAGAGTAATATATAGATGAAATTCAAAGATAAGAAGAAGGTATTTTACTTTAATTTTTAGAAGTTATATACGTATAGAATTTAAACTAGTATGTGACTAATTTTGTTATTTTCTTATTTTCAAATTAACCAAAAGGAGAGTTTGGTATGTTTGGCTTCCATAACTAACATTTTTCTAATTATTTTAGTTAATCAATTGTATGATATTAATTGTTTAAATATTTTTTTTTTGCTGAATTTGAATGTTCAGGAATATTAGCAAGTAGAAGAGGAGTGAATCTATAAATATATGGCCACTTTATATGAGTAAAGTAATGTTCTATTTTGTTTGTCATATAAGATTTTAAGGTACTTAAATATGGATCATAATTAAATTTATACTCATTTGTAATATGTCCATTGCTTCTACATATTCCTATGAGAGCCAGAGTGACCCTTGATGTTCGGGTTTTTTTTCTATGATATTTGCTCCATTGAGAGATGGTTGCAAATTATTATGTTATTGCACCTTAGTTATTTCTTGTTCTTTAAGATCATTATTTCTCTTATTTTCTTTTTATAATCTTTTCATTTTGAACTAGAAATAAATTCTTATTGGGACAATTCTATTTTACTTTTCATAATGACATTTACTTTATGATATCAGTTTTTAAGTAATAGTTAAAGTTCAATTTAATTTCAATTTATCATGCAATGATTATTAAATCGTTTTAATAACACTTGTACATATTAGAAAAACAGTAAAAACTAAAATAACCGGCCAAACTAACCAAACTGAATTAATTTGGTTTGGTTCGGTTATGTTTCTTATTTCGGTTCGGTTATGTTTTTTAGACTTGTTCGATTCTTGGTTCAATCAGTTCAATTTGGTTTTTCAATCAAATTGATCAATGAAAACCCCTACCATCTGTGAGGTAATATTCAAGTTGTTGAAGAAGCAGCAACCTATTATTTAAAAATGATAAATCTCAGTTGGCCTATGATAGAATCAAGACTTATTTGATCAATATGTCAATTTCTAAGTTGTCAACTCCTAGAAATCCTCTCATCCTCTATTTGACTTTCAAAGAGTTTTTAGCAGAGGCAATGCTTATCCAAGAGTAAGACGATAAGCACAAGAATGCAGTGCATTAGCTGAGTAAAAAGCTTCTCGAGTATGAGAGCCGCTACATGGTTGTTGAGAAGACATGCAGATTTATGGTTTGGATTACCAAGAAGCTCAGGCATTACTTTCAATCTTACAAAATTCAAGCCGTGGCTAAGATTGATCCTATGAAGTATCCGCGCCCATCCCCGTCTTTAACCAATAAGCTCTCTCACAAGTTGCTTCTCTCTTTGAATTCGACATTGAATACATGACAAATAATGTGATCAAGGGCCGAGTCATTGATGAATTCCTCGCCAATCGAGCCCTAGACTTTGACTATGTTAAGAATTTAGATTTTCTTGATGGCATTGTAAAATGAAGTCATCCTGCATTCTAAGCACCTAAAATTTCCCATCACCAACAATGGTGTAGAATATGGGGTGTGCCACTTTAGTATGCAAGCTTTGAGAAATGTTGGGGCATCAGAAGTTATTAACACCGGTGATTCCGCATTAGTCATTCGACAAGTTTTCAGATATTGGGAAATCAAGGAAGAGCCGCTTGGACCCTATCTTGATGTAGTCTAGGAGTTGGCAACGAAGTTGAAGAAGTTTCTTTTCAGCATGTGCCCTGTGATGAGAATCGAATGGTGGATTCCTTAGCTACTCTAGCTTTTATGTTGGAAGGCCTCCAATCCCAACCCATCAGGTCCGTTATTCTTTAATCTACCAAAGAGCCATTATGTTGCCATGCTATCTCTGCTACTATTAGCACAAATGAGAAGTGTGGATATCAGGATATATTCCAATTGATTCAAGATGGGGAATTCCCTCTAGGGGTAATAGACTCTAAGTGGTTATCTCTTCATCGACTGGCTACTCAGTTTAGGATTATTGGTGATGATATCTTTAAGAGCACTAGCAACAACTTGCTTCTACGATGCCTTTTTAAAAAAGAGGCTTCCCTAATCATGAATCACATCCATTGGGGAGACTACAGACCTCATATGAATGGTTTGGCTTTAACAAATAAAATTCAGCGACAAGGTTATTTTTGGACCACCATGATAGCCAATTACATCTCTGAGATAAAGAAATGTCATGAATGACAAATCTATGGGGACATTAGTCATTTATCTCTGTTAGATCTTAATAATCTTTCAACTGCTTAGGCATTCTCAGTGTGGGGGATTGATATTATTTGTGTGATCCGACCTTCTTCACCTCATGGGCATTAGTACATCATCGACGCGGTTTACTACTTCTCAAAGTGGGTAGAGGTCGAATCTTTCACCAATATAACCGCCAAGAAAATAGCCAAGTTCATTGTGAACCACATCTTTGCGTGCTATGGGATGCCTCATCACATAACAGAGTTCAATTCCAAGGGTCAACAGCTGATTTGATTGAGAAATATGGTATTGACTATCATCGCTCTTCTACTTATAGACCTCAAGCCAACTGAGTGGTACAAGCTGCAAACAAGTCGATCAAGAAGATCTTGTCCAAGATGGTGATTACTTATCATAATTTGGCAGACAAGCTTTCGTTTACACTTTGGGGTACATAACTAGCATGCATAATCTGACAAATCAGATGCCATTCTCCTTAGTCTATGGGATGGAAGCTGTTTTCCAAGTGGAAAAAAAGGTCAGATCTTTAAGGGTAGCCATGTAAACTAAGATGAAAGAGTCGGATTGAGCAAGATTCGGATTAAGCAAGAGCCAGATTTGCGAAATCGAACATCATTGATGAGCATCTCTTGAAGGCCCCATATCATCTCCAAATGTATCAGAACGTATGGCAAGAGCTTATAATAGCAAAGTCAAGCATCAGAAGCAACTCTTGAGAGAGGGGGACTTGGTCTTAAAGCAGTTGAAACCCTCCAATGTTGATGCTAGGGGGAAGTTCAAACCCAATTGGGAAGACCCATTCGTGATGAAGAAGGTCCTTATCAAAGAAGCGGTCAAAGTGATGGACATGGACATAATGAGTTCGTGAACCCAATTAACCAAGATCGACTTAAGAGCTATCACATTCAGGAAAAGAATTAAATTTTGAAAAGAAACACTATAATAGCAAGAAATAATGTAGCAAGCCCATTAACTGTCTTTCTTTATATAATTGAGCAAAAATTAGGGTATTCTTTTGTTGATTAGTTTGTCAAAGTGAAAACCAAAAAGGGCACTTTGGGAAAAAATTAGGGCAATGAGAGAAGACAGCAAGATGCTAATTAAAAAAACCAAAAGGGTTTTTTGCAGTAGGGGTTAGGTCATTAGATATCTTGTATCATGAATTTTTGTAGCCCACTTAATTTTATTTAATGAAAAGATCAATATTGCTAAATTATTGTGAGTATATTTACTTTGAATGCTCGTGTGTTATAATGCTAGAACAAAACAAGTAACATAATATATTAGTTAATTTAGAGTACTTTAAATTATTGTTTCATATATTCTATTTCATAAATAAAAGCTAATAAGTATTCATTAAATTAAAGCATCCAAAAATACATAGATAGAAATGGGGCATGATTGCTTCCTTGTTTGCATAAACAGGTATCATCGGCCTCTTCTCGTCTATCATTAGATTCCCTACTGCAATCTCTCATCAACATACTTCCACTGCAGAGTAGCCCCATAACACTTAACTAGGTCAGTGAGCCCCTCAAACCTCCCGCAACCATCCTTAGTAGTAACCGTTAGCCTCTATAGTCTCTCGGTGAGCATGGTCCAGTGTAGGTAATGAAGTGAGTTGGGACCACCTCTCAAGGATATGGTCGGGCAATCTGTAGTCCCAACTAGGGGCATAAGTAGGGTAATAATCCCTAGGTACTCATTGAGTCTTCCCATGCTACTGAAAAAGCTGTGCTTGAGAGTAGGAAGTGATGTCGTGTAGGCTAAGAAGCTAAACGCCCTTAGCATGGACATGGGCAGCAAAATCAGTGACCCTCCACTAGGGGTAAACCCATCGGATATGGATATCCATGTATCATGATGTGTTCAGAATCATCCAACATTACCATGTGATGATCAGTAGTGCAAAATCCTCTCTCATTGTAATGGATGACCTTATACTTCTCAAAGGATCACCTCGACTCATGGATCAAGGCTAGCTTCTCCAAGAGCCTAACTTGTAATTTTGCCTCAATACTAGCTATAAATGAATTAAAGGAAAAGGGAAAATTTTGTAAGGTTACCGCCAACAATGTGAAGTGGTCTTCGATTAGGCTAGGGTCAACCTTTGCGGCCTCCATGCGTAGAAAGCTCTCCCCAAGTCTCACATCGGTAGGTGAAGCCCCTCAGAAAGGCTAGTGATGATAGAGATGAGTCAAAAAGGGGCTATGTTTCCTACTTTGCATATGAACCTTGACATGAGCAACAAAGCTGCCATGAATGACCAAGCAATATGATGTCTCGAATTAGCTATGCTCTAATCCAGTATGGCAGTAACTCGAAAGATGTAAATCTCCGAGGATGAGATAGGAAATGATTAGTGGAAAATTCCTTAAACCTCTCAGTGTGTTGGTAGCTCTAAACTGATATATGGGCACCGCAATGGGAAATTATCGAGGGTTAAGGGTTTCTTAGTATAGCCTGATACTCCTTGATCATAGGGCATATCTCTTGTGTGGAAAAGCGAGAGAAGGGATCAAAGGGATCCTAGAAAGTGAGCGTTGCATGAATAAAAGATGTGTACATCGATCGATAAGTAAGATACTAAAGTCCCCAAAAGCCAAAAACCTCCAGCTTCTTCTAATCTAGATTCTTGAGGGTTATCCAAAATGATCTCAGTAGGGAATTATGGGTTTCCATGGATAAAAAGGAGTGAAAATGAAGAAGGAAAAAGTGAAAAAATATGAAATCGGCTGGCCTGCAAAGGGAACCAGTATTGGCCCAACCGCCTAGGATTGACCTAATGGTCCAGGCAAGTATCGACCTAATTTGGACAAGACCCGGAAACCAAGTTAGTACCGAAAAAGCAGTTTTAGCTCTCCATTTTCACAAATTTTCATCTCTTTTTGGCCTCTATTCTTCTTTTGCGCCCAAAAATTTCAAAGATGAGCCTTCTTATGTGACAAAATGCAAGTAGTCCTTAAGAGAATAAGATTTTTATAAAAAACAAATTTTTTTATAGCAAGTCAAAAGAGTACTATAATGTTCAGAATAAAAGGTGCAAATATGTAAAAATGTGCAAGCTACACAATCGAAGTTATAAAACAAAATAAAAGAAATCTAAGCTACTGTAATTGGGATCGGGCCTCCTCATCTCCGCTATTGCTACTATCATCACCACTCTCTTTATTAGTCTCCTCATCCTCATCCTCCTCCTCCTTGTTATAGGGCTCTAGTTCTACGGAGACTTTCTCGTGAAAGGCCCGAGGCAGGTACTTTCCCCCTAGAGGTGAGCCTAATAAGATCTGACCTATGATTAGGGCTAGAACTGTCATCACTCTACCGCCCATAGTGGGTCTCAAGTCCTCATGCCCCTATGCCTGTCTCCATTAGTCGTGCGATCTTTGCCTCAAGCCTAGATATGATGCCCTTGAGGTCTATGATAGTGCTAGACCGCTCCTATGAACGTGCCTTAGTTGCCTCTCTTGCCATTTGAAAGGTTGCCAACCGGTCCCATAGCTCAGCCACCTCTGCCTCGGCACACAATTGGTTGCCCATTTTAGTCCAAAAGCGATCTCGCTACATGCCTATAAATATTTGTGAGAGGAATCAATAAATCAATATCTACATACATATAACTAAACCACATACATTTATACATACGTAATTATACATCATTACCATCGTGCATACTATTATTTGTGTGAAAAATAAATTTTGATTCAGGATCTTACCATGGAAAGCGTGTCCTAGGCCATCATGAGAACCCGAACTGAGAATAGCCGATGAGCCAACCGCTTCACCAAAACGATGGGTACTTGCACAAGAAAGGAAAAAGCCTCAAATCAGTCATCCTATTTGAAAGTAGAATCTAAAAGGGAAAAAATGTCAAGCCCTCAAGTGGGTGGGGTTATCAGGAATGAAACTAAAAGCTAGAGTAGGCTATGAAAAGAACCTCAACTCCCTCTCCCCTAGCCATGTCATCAGCACAAAGACGATATCTAACTCTTTCTAGAGAACTCCCTTAGTCACCCTCGAAGTTGATGTCTCCCCTATTGGCTCCTGGTAGGCTAAGCGAGGGAACTCCTCCCTCTCTCTCTTATCCTGCTGAGTCTGTAGCTCTTTGTGGATCACCTATTTAACATACTTGGGCATTTTCTTATGAGCCTACCATAAGAAGTTTGAAAGTGAATTCACTTACTAGATTATGCAAAAATGGATGCAAAATCATAGGAAATAGTTCTTACCCTGAGAAATGCATCATGCGCTTAGACCTAGCAAAGCTAGGAGACCTCGTGTCGGATCTTGATGCTCCTGAATCTGTCATGCTAGCACTAGGGGTAATCGGATCAACCATAGTCATAGGGGGACCTCCCTCTAGTCTCATACCCTCATCTCTATTCTCAGAAGGATCATCCACATCATCTTCATCATGCCTGACGCTCTTGTCACTAGCAGCATCCTCAATTGCCAACTCTAGGGGCACGTTGTTGGTTAATAAAGACAGTAATTGAACATGCACTAGTTGCAAGGAGAAAATTTAAAAACATAAAATTAACTTGAGAATCTCCTAAGCATGCCATGATGGAAATAATCTAGGTTAAAATTGTCTATAGATGTTATTAGGTTTATAAAACATATAAAAGAAACCTATAATCTAAAGATAAAAGCATTACCAGTTGATGCGTGCTTGATCTCTCTTTTGGTAGCGGCGTTCCTTTTGAGCAATTCTAATAGAACAAGCTTCCAAACTAGGAGAGACTCTATGACTTGATCCACATGGATCTTCACAGATCAAAACCTTGAAAAGGTAAAACCCGTCGATTAATAGCAGTTGCTAGACTACTTGCAAATCAACCCGAAAATCAAAATCGAAAGCTCACTTAAAACATTGAGCCTTCTAAAAGAACTCTTCAATTTGTTTGGAGAAATTCGTGGAGGATCTCACACAACAAAGGAAGAGGAGAGTAGAAATTAGAGAGAAAACAAGCTCAAAGCTTTTTGGTGTGTGTGAATTAATGAGGCTTTGAAAGCTTATTTATAGGGAAAAATGAGGGGAGTGTTAGACTACACCTCTAACTCTACATGGGATGGGATAAACCCATCCCATGTATAGTGGGTAAACCGTGAGGGTCATGGTGACTTATGGGTTAACCCGCGTGCCATATGAGAGAAGCCCTAGCGGGTTGCCCTCATATGCCGCAAGCCCAAGCTTGCGGCCCGTGCTAGCGGGCTTACCACTGTAAGCGCGCGCAAGCGCTGCCATGGGCAGCACTTGCGTGCTTGCAGCCTACTAGCACGTGCCTCACCTCGAACAACCTGTTTTCTTTTTAGGGCCCACTTGCAACTAGAAAATTCCTTTGCTCGCTTTAACTATTTTTTTCCTATCTTTTCATTATTTCTTTGAATTATTAATTCGGTTAAACCAATTAATAATTCCTCTCACTAATTTCACAACTTGTATTTTTGGTATAGACCCAGTCCATGGGTTCTTTACATGGTCTGATAAAGACCCAAAGTGTGTGACCTCATAGGATCCCAATGTATAGAGCCACTAGAGGTTAACCTAAACTTGGCTTCCTCTCTAGGAACCTTTAGGCTCAGTGTTCCAAACCGTTATGGAACTTGATAGCTCTATACGATCAAATGGCCTTTCTAGCAAAGGTGTATGATCCCCTAATACTTGGAATGTCATGTGTTTGTGACTTGATTAGGTTCTGCAGTAGTAACCAGTACAATACACTCCTTCTATCAGGTTAAGTACCATTCTGTGGTTGATTCGGCAGTCGTATCATATTTAAAACTCTTTCAAAAAACTACCCCTCTGTTTAACATAAACACATACCCCAACTGGGACTTATAATCATCCCTGTTAGACTAAAAACTCATGTCAATGTATCCCTCCAAAGAGAGATCACCTTCTCCATATAGTAAAAACATATCCTTAGTCCTACGTAAGTACTTTAGGATAGTTTTAATGGCCATCCAATGCTTCTTACCTAGGTCAGATTAAAATCTTCTCGTGATGCTCAACGCATGTGAGAGGTCACACCGAGTGCATACCATAGCATACATGATGGATCCTATCACTGAGGCATAGGGTATTCCAATCATTCACAGTCTCTCCTCTTGTATTCTCGAACACTTAGATTTAGAAAGGTTAATCCCATGAGACATTGACTACTCAAGGTTAAATCTAGCCAAAACTTGTCTATGTATATACTTTGCAAAAGGCCTAGCACCCTTCTAGATCTATCTCGGTAGATCTTTATACCAAGTATAAAAGCTGCTTCACCAAGGTCTTTCATGGAGAACTTCTTTGACAACCATTACTTAACTATCTAAAGAAAAGGAATATCAATTCCTAACAGTAATATGTTATTGACATATAATACTAGCCTTCTTATAGACACAGGGCTCATTGGTGTTTGACACAAAACCAATTTCTCGGATTGTCATGTCAAACCTAATATTCTAACTCCTTGATGCTTTCTTAAATCAATAAATGGACTTCTGTAACTTGCATACCTTCGAGCCATCCATGGATGTAAAAGCCTCGAGTTGTGCCATATACTCATCCCTATCTAGATTCTCATTAAGGAACATTGTTTTCACATCCATATGCCAAATCTCATAATCTTAATGAGCGGCGATGGCAAACTGTATCCTGATAGACTTTAGCATGGCCACTGGTGAAAAGGTTTCATCATAGTCAATGCCTTCCTTTTGACTATAACCTTTTACAACCAGCCTTGCTTTATAGGTAACTATATTACCATCCTTGTCAATTTTTTCCTTCAAAACCCACTTGCATCTTATAGGCCTAATCCCACTTGGAGCATCAATCAAGCTCTAGACTTGATTTTCGTACATTGAGTCCATCTTTGACCTCATGGGTGCAAACCATTTGTTAAATTCTGAGCCTTCTATTGCCTCCTTATAAGTCTTGGGCTCATCATCTTCCATAAAAAATAGATTTTTTCATCAATGATGAGAAACCCGTATCGCTCTAGAGCAATTGGAGCCTGGCCAAACCTATGCAATATCAGTGTTATAGTAGGTTGTTCCATGCTTACACTATCTTCTATAATAGGTGTAGGAATAATCAGTTGATTGTCTGTTTGATCTTCTTGAGTGACTAACTCAAGATTGCTCCCACTAGCTTTCACAAGTATATGCTCATTCTCAAAGAATTGAGCATTTATGGAAACAAGGACCTTTTGTTCCTTGGGATCATAAAAGGTATAACCCATAGTCTCCTTAGGGTAACCTATAAAAAGACACATGTCAAACTGAGCACCCAACTTATCTAAACTTGTCCTCTTTACATAAGCAAGACATCCCAAAACACTCAAGTGAGAAAGAGCGGGTTTCTTACCATACCTCAATTCGTATGGAGTTTGATCAACTAATTTAGAGGTCACTTTGTTTGGAATATAAAATGCGCTCTTAAGTACATAACCCTAAAAGGATATGTTGAGTTTTACTTAGCTCATCAAGGACTGAACCATATCAAGTAGGGTTTGATTCCTCCTTTCTGACATTCCATTATGTTGGGGTGTATAAAGAGGTGTCCTCTGGGGTAAAATACCATGATCCCATAGATAATCCTGAAACTCTTGGCTTAAGTATACACCGCCTCGATCAGATTGAAAGGTCTTGATAGTTTTCCCAAGCCGTTTCTCTACTTCAGTTCTAAACTCTTTGAATTTCTCAAAAATTTTAGACTTGTGTCTTAGTAGGTATAAATAACCATATCATGAGTAAATGTCAATAAAGGTTATGAAGTAGACAAAACCCTCGAGTCTCTTAACACTCATTGGACCACACATAACAGAATGTATTATTTCCAAGGTACTAGTGGCACGCTGACCCTTTCCTTTGAAAGGTTTCTTAGTCATCTTCCCCTTTAAACAAGGTTCACAAGTCCCATAAGATTCCCATTCCATTTGGCCCAAGTCACCACATTTGTGTAACTTAGTTAAGCGAGTCTCATATATATGGCAAAGATGACAATGCCATAAGTATGAGGCTTTCTTATTATCCAATCTTGATTTCTTAACAATATTCATGTTTAGAATTTTAGTTTTAGTATCTAGAACATAAATCCATCAATAGATATTCCACAAGCATAAAGAACATTATTGTGTAGAATTTGACATTAGTTATTAGAAAACAAAATTTCAAATCCCTCTATTGCTAAACTTGCTGGTTAATTAAGACAATAATTGAACATGTAATCGTTGTAAGGTGGAATTTCAAAACGTAAAATTGACCTATAGATCTCCTAAGCATGCCATGATTGATATAATCTAAGTTAAAAAGTTCCATAGATGCTTTTATGTTTATAAAGCTTAAAAAAGAAACCTAGCATCTAATGGTTGAAGCACTACCAGTTGATGCGTGCTTTCTCTCTTTTGGTAGCAGTGTTCCCTTTGAGTAATTCGGCAGCAATTTGTTAGCACAAGCTTCCAAACTAGGGGAGCCTCTACGATTGATCCACATGGATCTTCACCAACCAAAACCTCATTGAGGAAGAATCTGTTAGTAGACCGCAGCTGCTAGATCACTTGAAAACTAACACAAAAATAATCCAAAAGGCTCACTTAAGAAAGAGCCTTCAAAAAGAATTCTTCAATTGTTTGAAGAAACTCATGAAGGATCTCGCACAACAAAAAAAGAAGAGGGAGTCAAATCTAGGGAGAAAATATGAACTTAAAGCTATTTTCAGATGTTGAATTGAATAAAGAGAGGAGTAGAGGCCTATATATAGGGAAATTGGGGAGTGTTAGACTCCCCCTAAATAATTGTGTGGGATGGGAATATTCCCATCCCACATATCGGGTTGGTCTTGCGAGTCACAATGACCCACAGGCTAACCCGCGGTTTTCAACACAAGGCAAGCCCATTAGTGCTGCAATCCGAGCTTGCAAGCCTTCCTGCAAGCCCAGCTTGCGGGCTTTTATGACAGGTAATGCTTGCCTGCACCTGCTATCACGCGTGGGCTATCTCCATGTGCTAGAGGGCTTGCGGGGTAGCCCCACAGGCCCCTCTCCGAACATCCCATGTTCATTTGAGGGCCACTCGCAACGGAATAAATCCCTTGCTCGCTTTGTGCAATTTTTTCCCTATTTCCTCTTTATTCCTTTAATTAATTTAGTCCAACCAATTAATAATTCTTCTAACGAATTCAACAACTTGTATTTTGCATAGACCCAGTCTATATGTTCTTTACTTGGTTCGATAAAGACCCAAAGTGTGTGACCTCATAGGATCCCACAATATAGAGCCGCTAGAGTAGGATCCCATAGTATAGAGCCGCTAGAGGTTATCCTAAACTTGGCTTCCATCTGGGAACCTTTAGGCTTAGTGTTCCAGATCGATATGGAACCTGATAGCTCTAGACAATCAAATGGGTTTCCTAGCAAAGGCTTATGATCCCCCGATACTTGGAATGTCTCGTGCTTGTGAATTGATCTTATTTTGCAGTAGTAACCAATACAATACACTCCTTCCATCAGGTTAAGTACCATCTTGTTTATTGAGCTTAGATGAAGTGTTAACTCATGTAATAGCTATTGTTATCCTAGAATTAAACTTGTTCACGAAGAACACCACTCGGCCATTAAGTAACAAGATTGACTAAAAACCTGTTCTACCAATCTTCTACTCTGATAAGAGGTTTATGACTGTATCACTTTAGTAAGGGTCCCTAAGGTACATCTCCCATTATATCACTATATCAGGAGTGATAGATCCCATCTTGACAACTTGGCTTACCAACATGTGATCATCACTATACCCGTAATCACCCTTATCATCCTGATCGCCAGGGTATGAATAAGTATGACCCAAAGTATAGCTCCTACACAAGGAAACAGTATCTCAGGTTTGAGGATACTTGTACTGCTACTGCAATAAGATGTGACACCCATACATGGATATAGTTATTTCCGAGTGTTTGTCTTATAGCGGTCTCTAATGTATTACCCGAATACATTCATGTGTTAACTCAAGGTACCACCTTCAGCTCGTGAGATCGGCTGCTTGGATCTAATCCAAGGAGTAAGCCTACACATGCTAGTCTGTCCATTCCATTGATGTCTAGTCTCAATGAAACTAGACTAGGGATATTTAGACTATTCATGGTAATACATATGTGCAGTTCTCACACCACATAACTCCCACTATGTCCTCGCACTTTTACACTATGAAGTAGTCATGGACTTTGTCTTAGTAATGCTCATATACATATTTAATATTATACATATATGATACCGGCGAGATACATAAATAAATAGAAAGCACTAATAAGCAACAAAGATGCCTTAATTATTATTAATAATAATTCAAAACCGTTTAGACATTATAACTAATAAAGATATATCTCCTTAATTACCTCTAGGGCATACATCATGTCTAACAATCTCCCACTTGCATTAGAGCTAATTACCCATGTGCCTCATGCCATACTTGTTAACATGTTGGTCATCTTTAACTTGAGTCAATGGCTTAGTTAGCCCATCCGCTAGATTCTGATCCATCGGGATGTATTATAAGCTTATATCCTATCTGGTTACCATCTCTTGTATGATATAGTATTTTCTGAGTATATGTTTGTTTCTGTGATGCAACTGTGGTTCCTTTTCCTGAGCAATAGCCCCATTGTTATCACAATATACTGCTATTGGATTTACAATGGTAGATACCACACCGAGATCACCAATAAATCCCTTAAGCCAATTGGATTTTTTAGCCACTTCTGAAGTATCTAAATACTCAGATTTCATTGTTGAATCAGCAGTCGTATCCTGTTTGAAAATCTTCCAAACAACTACCCCTTCATTTAACATAAACACATAACCTGATTAAGATTTATAATAATCCATGTCAGACTAAAAACTCACTTCAATGTATCCCTTCAAAGTGAGATCACCTTCTCCATATACTAAAAACATATCCTTAGTCCTACGTAAGTACTTGAGGATAGTTTTAACGGCCATCAAGTGCTTCTCACCTGGGTCAGATTGAAATTTGCCATGATGCTCAACGCTTGTGGGCTTCTGCAACTTGCATACCTTTGAGCCATCTTTGGATGTAAGACCCTTAGGTTGTACCATATACACATCCCTGTACAGATTCTCGTTAAAGAATGTTATCTTCACTTCCATTTGCCAAATCTCATAATTGTAATGAGTGGTTATGGCAAGGAGTATCCTGATAGACTTAGCATGGCCATTGGTGAAAAGGTTTCATCATAGTCAATGCCTTCTTTTTTATTGTACCCTTTTGTAACCAGCCTTGCTTTAGAGGTAACTATGTTACCATCCTTGTCAAATTTTTTTTATTGAAAACCCACTTGCATCCTATGGGTCTAATCTCACTTGGAGCATCAATCAAGCTCTAGACTTGATTTTCGTACATGGAGTCCATATCCGATCTCATGGTTGAAATCTATTTATCCAACTTTGAGCCTTCCATTACCTCCTTGTAAGTCTTAGGCTCATCATCTTCCATAAGGAAGAAATGTTTATCATCAGTGGTGAGAAACCCATATTGCTCGGGAGTGATTGGAGCCTGGCTTGACCTACGCAATGTCGGTGTTATAATAGGTTATTCCATGCTTACACTATCTTATGTAATAGGTGTAAGTATAACTAGTTGACTGTCTATTTGATCTTCTTTAATGCCTAACTCAAGATTGCTCCCACTAGCTTTCGCAAGTATATGCTCCTTCTCAAGGAATTGAGCATTTCTAGAAACAAGGACTTTTTGTTCCTTGGGATCACAAAAGGTATATCCTATAGTCTCCTTAGGGTAACAAATAAATAGACATCTACTAGACTTAGCACCCAGATTATCTGAATTTATCCTCTTAACATAAGCATGACATCCCCAAACTCTCAGGTGAGAAAGAGCGGGTTTCTTATCATACCATAACTAGTATGGAGTTTATCAACTAATTTAAAGGGCCCTCTATTTAGAATATAAATTACGCTCTCAAGTGTATAACCCCAAAAGGATCTACTGAGTTCTGCTTGGCTCATCATGGACAGAACCATATCAAGTAGGGTTCGAATCCTCCTTTCTGACACTCCATTGTGTTGGGGTGTATAAGGAGGTGTCCACTGGGATAAAATACCATTATCCCTTAGATAATCCCGAAACTCTTGGCTTAAGTATTCACCACCTCGATCAAATCAAAGGGTCTTGATACTTTTCCCAAGCTATTTCTCTACTTCAATTTTGAATTCTTTGAATATATAAAAAAAACTTTTAGATATGTACCTCATAAGGTACAAATAAAAATATCATGAGTAATCATCGATAAAGGTTATGAAGTAGACAAAACCTCATGTGTCTTAACACTCATTGGACCACATACATCGGAAAGTATTATTTCCAAAGTACTAGTGGCATGTTGTCCCTTTCCTTTAAAAGGTTTCTTAGCCATCTTCCACTTTAAACAAGGTTCGCATGCACCATAGGATAAAAATTCCATTGGGCCTAAGTCTCCACATTTGTGTAACTTAGTTAAGTGAGTCTCATTTATGTGGCCTAGATGATAATGCCATAAGTATGAGGATTTCTCATTATCTAATCTTGATTTCTTAACAATATTCATATTTAGAATTTCAGTTTTAGTATCTAGAATGTAATGCCATCCATAGATATTCCATAAGAATAAAGAATATTATCACACTGAATTTGACATTTATTATTAGAAACTAAAATTTCAAATCCCTTTGTTGCTAAAAGTGCGACATAAATAATATTCTCAGTGATAACATGAATATAATAGCAATTTTTCAAAACTAAAACTAGGCAACTAGGGAAAAGAAGGCTATATGTCCCTACAGCTGTTGCAGCAACACGTGCTCCATTTCCAATTCTTAGGTCTATTTCCCTCTTTGTAAGGCTCTTACTATTCCACAATCCCTACATAGAAGTACAAATATAAGTACCACAATCAATATCCAATACCCAAGTAGACTCATAGGGAACTATAGAGAAACTCTCTAGTATGAACATACCTCCAGATGTTTGAGCCACAGCTATCGTCATTCGATTAGCTTGTTTCGTGAGAAACATTTTCCTTCTTCAATTCTAACTTCCTCAAGAGCTTTCTCTTAGCTTTTAAACCTTTCAGTTTCTTCAACTTATGGTCCTCAGCATTGGCTTACTCTTTGAGTTTATATTTAAACTCAATCTCATAAAACTCCATGAGTTGGCTCAAGGTACAATTGGGAGAACACTCCTTAAGCATCTCTTTGAAGGAATCAAAATTTTTGGGTAATACCCTCAACACCATTTCCCTCAAAGACTGCTCACTATACTCAACTCCCAACTCTCTTAATTTCTCTAAGTTGTCATATATATTAATGACCAACTCTACTGCTGAGGTGTCTCCTTGCAATTTACTATGGAATAGTTAAGCCTCTAAACTTTTAGCTGACTTGAGATGACAAATCATTGTTGTGAGGTCCAATCCTTTGTACAAATGTGTGTACTTTGGGAGCATGTGGTCTAACATGATTTTTGGAACAAACTCATAGTTTCCCTTGTACTTCTCATAATCATTCATCACACATGCAAAAGCATTCTTACTGGGGTGTTTGGGACTTGGATCAGTTAAAACATAATCCAGGTAGTAGTTCTTAAGAACTCCTCTAAGTCTCAAACCACTCATTGAAGTTATAAACATCATATTTGATGTCAACAAGAAGACCGATGTCAATGTGAGTATTTTCGTTAGTGATCATATTCAACCTAGATATAAGATAGAATTTGTTTAGACATTAGTATATGTACGTGCATTTAATAGAAGGTCTTTAATTAAACACATATTTCCTACTATTTTCTCGACGTTCAAATAGCCCCTTCCATTTAATTTCAGGAAATTTGGTTGAACCAATTTTCCTTAGTAGGCAGCATCCATAGCCACTCATCATGACCCCCACTATCGCAGGTAAAGCCACAACAAGATAACTATGGTTGGAACCTGTCCATTTGCATCTCTTGCAATTGCTAATCCACTTGAGTTCTCTTTCTTGAGATGTGCGTTCCCGATTGTACGCCTCCTCAAATTTGCATTAGCTCCAATAATATGGACAATTAATCCATTTTGGTTAAGGCTTTAACCCCATCTAGTCTCATAATCAAACACAAGTTAAGGGAAGACATGTTTTACATGTGCTTATATCTTTCAATAAAGTTCATATCACTACTTATGACGAGAAGACTATATACTGCCTTAATATTGTGGTGGGGATTTTATTGGTGCCGCTGGTCTCGCCCTAGGCTAGGTCTTATATGCTTGATATGATTATGAAAATAATATTTCTGGTCTATTTGGAATTATTAACTCTAAGGAAACATGCTCTGGATTGGTAAATCATAATCATTCCATTATGCCAAGACTCCACGTAGCATGCAAAATAAATAAGGTCCATGTTTAAATCATTACACCTATGTCTATATGTTTTAATTTAACAATTTAAACCACGTTTGTAAAACTATATGCAGAATCTAATTCCCATACTAGAAATCGACTAAGTTATAAAAGTCCCTTGGTTACTTTTGATTCTAATAACAATGGAGATTTCCAGGTAGGAGAGGCCTCCCTTGAAGTGAATGAGAGGCCAAGTTCAATCCTTGCCAAAATAACCAAGGGCACTTCGATTCGTTGTACCATAGATAACTATGATTTAAAGATTTCGTTCTTTAATTAAGTGAGGTACGGAATGAACCTCAATTAAAACATTTGCACTTGTGGTAAAACATTGCTAATTTTTTTGATAATCACCTAGACTAAGTTTGAGCAAAACCTTAATCTAGTTATCACATCATTTTTTATAATAGAATTGAACCATAAATCATGCATAGCATACTTTAAAAAATTCATAGAAAATCACATTTTAACATATTATTATCAATCAAACATAGCATAAGGCAGGTTCTGATACCATTAATGGTTAATCAAAATAGTAATTGAACATGCAATCCTTGCAAAGTGGAATTTCAAAACTTAAAATTAACCTATAGATCTCCTAAGAATGCCATGATTGTTCTAATCTAAGTTAAAATGTTCCATAGATTCTTTTAGGTTTATAAAGCTTATAAAAGAAACTTAGCATCTAAAGGTCAAAGCATTACCAGTTGATGCGTGATTTCTCTATTTTGGTAGCGGTGTTCTCTTTTAGCCATTCGGTAGCACTTCGTTAGCATGAGCTTCCAAACTAGGAGAGCCTCTAAGATTGATCCACATGGATCTTCATCAACCAAAACCTCATTGAGGAAGAATAGTAGACAATAGCTGCTAGACCACTCGAAAACCAACTAAAAATAATACAGAAGGCTCATTCAAGAAAGAGCCTTCAAAAAGAATTCTCCAATTGTTTGGAGAAACTCATGAAAGATCTTGCACACCAAAAGAAAACGGGGGAGTCGAATCTAGAGAGAAAATCCAAGCTTAATGCTATTTTCAAATGTTGTATTGAATAAAGAGAGGAGAGAAGGCCTATATATAGGGAAAAGGGGGAGTGTTACTCCCCCTAAATAACTATGTTGGAAGGGAATATTCCCATACTACATATCGGGTTGGCCATCGGTGTCACAATGACCCACGAGCCAACCCGCGGGTTGTAACACAAGGCAAGCCCTAATGGGCATGCGGGCTTGCATGCAAGCGCTTGCAGGATTGCATCCCTCTAGTGCGCATGGGTTATCCCTTAGCATTAGCGGCTCGTGAGCCCTTTGGCTCGCAGGGTAGCCGCGCAGGCCCCACTCATAACATCCCGTGTTCGTTTGGGGCCCACTCGTAAAGGGATAAATCCCTTGCTTACTTCATGAAACTTGATCCGGTTCTGCAGTAGTAGCTAATACAATACACTTCTTCCATCAAGTAAAGTACCATCCAGTTTATTGAGCTTGGATTTAGTGTCAACTCATGTAATAGCCGTAGCTATCTTGGAATTAGACTTGTTCACGAAGAACACCACTTGACCATTATGTATCAAGATTGACTAGGAAGCCGTTTTATCAATCTTATACTCTAATCAGAGGTTTATAAGTGTGTCACTTTAACAAGGGGCCCTAAGGTACATCTCCCATTATATTGATATATCAAGAGTGATGGATCCCATTTTGACTACACAACTTACCAACATGTGATCATTTCTATACTTGTAATCATCTGTGTCATCTTGATTGCTAGGGTATGAATAATTATGACCCAAAGATTAGAAACTCCCATATAAGGTAACCAGTATCTCAAGTCTGAGGATATTTGTACTACTACTACAATAAGATATGACACCAACACATGGATATAGTAATTTCTGAGTAGCTGTCTTATAGCGATCTCCAATGTAGTACCAGAATAAATTCATGTGTTAACTCAAGGTACCACCTTTAGCTTGTGAGATTAGCTTCTTGGATCTAATCCAAGGAATAGGCCTACACATGCTACTATGACTATGGATATTTAAACTATTTATAGTAACACGTATGTGCAGTTCTCACACCACATAGCTCCCACTATCTTCTCGCACTTTTACACTATGAAGTAGTCATGGACTTTGTCTCATCAATTCGCATATACACATTTAATATTATACATATATGATACCAGCGAGATACATATATTAATAGAAAGCATTGATAAGCAACAAAGATTCCTTAATTATTATTAATAATAATTTGAAACCATTTGTACATAATAACTAATAAAGATATATCGCCCTATTTGCCTCTAAGGGAGACATCATGTCTAACAAAATGCGTAACAGAAAAAAATATTCTCAGTGACATCAGGAATATAATAGAAATTGTTCAAAACTAAAACTAAGCCATTGGGAAAATGAAGGCTATATGTCCCTGCAGTTGTTGCAGCAATCCGTGCTCTATTTCCAACTTTTAGGTCCATTTCCCTACCTACAAGCCTCCTATTGTTCTGCAATCTCTACACAGAAGTACAGATATGAGTACCACAATTGATATCCAATACCTAAGTAGACTCATAGCAAACTGTAGATAAACTCTCTATCATGAACATACTTGAAGTAGATGTTGTTAGACATGATGTATACCCTAGAGGCAATTGGGGAGATATATCTTTAGTAGTTATAATGTACAAATAGTTTTGAATTTTTATTAATTAAGGCATCTTTGTTGCTTATCAGTGCTTTCTGATTATTATTGTATCTCGCTGGTATCATATATGTTAAATATGTATATGCGCATTGATGAGACAAAGTCCGTGATTATTTCATAGTAAAGTTCATGGACATTGTGGGAGCTATGTTGTGTGAGAACTGCACATACGTGTTACTATGAATAGTTTGAATATCCATAGTCATAGTTTCATTTAGATTGGAAATCAATAGAATGGATAGACTAGCATGAGTAGGCTTACTTCTTGGATTAAATCCAGCAGCCGATCTCACGAGCTGAGGGTGGTACCTTTAGTTAACACATTAATGTATTCGGATAATACATTGGAGACCTCTATAAGACAGGTACTCATAAATTACTATATCTATGTGTTGGTGTCATATCTTATTGCAATAGCAGTACAAGTATCCTCAGACTTGAGATACCAGTTACCTTATGTAAAAGTTGCTATACATTGGGTCATACTTATTCATACCTTGGTGATCAAGATGACACGGATTATTACGGGTATATCGATGATCACATGTTGGTAAGCTATGTAGTCAAGATGGGATCCATCGCTCCTAATATGGCAATATAATGGGAGATGTACCTTAGGTCCCCTTGTTGAAGTGACACACTCATAAACCTCTGATCAGAGTATAAAATTGATAGAATGGGTTTCCAGTCAATCAAGATACATAATGGCTGAGTGGTGTTTTTCGTTAACAAGTCTAATTCCAGGATAGCTACTACTATTACTTGAGCTAACACTTAATCTAAGCTCAATAAACTGGGTGTACTTAACCTGATGGAAGGGGTGTATTGTATTGGTTACTATTGAAGAACCGGATCAAGTCATAGGCACATGACTTTCCAAGTATCGGGGGATCACACACCTTTGCTGGAAAGCTCATTTGATTATCTAGGGCTATCAGCTTCCATATCGATCTGGAACACTGAGCATAAAGGTTCCCATACGGGAAGCCAAGTTTAGGTTAACCTCTAGCGGCTCTATACTTTGGGATCCTATGAGGACACACACTTTGGGTCTTTACCAGACCATGTAAAGAACATATGGACTGGGTCTGTACCGAAAATACAAGTTGTGAAATCAATGAGAAGAATTATTAAATGGTTGAATCGAATTAATAATTAAAAGGAATTATGAGAAAATAGGGAAAAAGGTTGGATGAAGCGAGCAAGGGATTTTCTCATTGCGAGTGGGCCCCAAACTAACACAGGTTATTTGAAGTGGGGCCTACACGGCTGCAGGCCGCAACCACTACCTCAAGGCAGCGCTTGCGTGGCTTGCATGCGCAAGCCTACAAACTGGGCTTGCGGGAGGCCCGCACGCCCTTTAGGGCTTGCCTTGTGGTAACCCGCGGGTCAGCCCGCTGGTCCCTATAACCGCACGGCTGACCTGATATACATGAGATGGGTTTATCCCATCCCATGTAGAGTTAACGGGGAGTGTATCACTCCCCCATTTTTCCCTATATATAGGCTTGAAGCCTCTCATTATTCATACACCAGAAAAGAATAAAAGCTAATTTTCTCTCTGATTTCTACTCTCCTCTTCTTGTGTTGTGCGAGATCCTTCACGAGTTTCTCCAAACAAATTGAAGAGTTCTTATAGAAGGCTCTAAGTTTTTTTGAGCATTCAAGGTTTTTTTTTGGTTTATTTTCAAGTAGTCTAGCAATTGCTGTCAATCGACGGGTTCTAACTCTTCAAGGTTTTGGTCGTAGAAGATCCGTGTGGGTCAATTCATAGAGGCTCTCTTAGTTTGGAAGCTTGTGCTGTTGGGATTACTCAAAGGGAACACCCCTACTAAAAGAGAGATCAAGCACGCATCAACTGGTAATGCTTTAACCTTTAGATGCTAGGTTTCTTTTTTTATATGTTTTATAAGCCTAAAAGAATCTATGGAATGTTTTAACTTAGATTATATCAATCATGGAAAAATTAGGAGATCTTTAGGTTAATTTTAAGTTTTGAAATTCCTCCTTGCTACGATTGCATGTTCAATTACTATCTTGATTAACCAGTAGTAGTATCAGAGCTTGCCTTATGCTATACATGATTGATTATAACATGTTGAAATGTGATTTTCAATGAATTGATTAAAGTATGCTATGCATGACTTAGGGTTCAATTCCTGTTATAGAAAATGATGTGATAACTAGATTAAGGTTTTGCTCAAACTTAGTCTAGGTGATTATCATATAAAATTAGCAAAGTTTTACCACATGGGTAAATTCTTTAATTAAGGGTCATCCCGTTCTTCACTTAATTAAAGAACAAAATCTTTAATTCATAATTATCCTTAGTATTACGAAATCAAAGTGTCCATGATGATTTTGGCAAGGAATGGACAAGGTTGCTCATTCACTCCTACTTAGAAATCACCATCGGTATTAGAATCATGAATAACTGAGGGTGACTTAGTCTATTTATAGTATGGGAATTAGATTCCGCATATGGTTTTACAAACATGGTTCAAATTGTAAAATTAAAACATATAGACATAAGTGCAAGAACTTTAAACATAGACCTTGTTTGTTTTGCATGCTATGTGGAGTCTTGGTATAATGAAATGATTATGATATACCACTCAGAGCATGTTCCCTTAGAGTTAATAATTCTAAATAGCCCTAAATTATTATTTCATAATCATATCCATCGTATAAGACCTAGACTAGGGCGATACTAGTGGCAGCAATGAAATCCCTATAACAATATTAAAGTGGTAAAATGTCTTCCCGTCATAAGTCATGATAAAAACCTTATTAATGGATGTAAACACATGTACAACATGCCTTCCTTTAACATGTGTTTGGTCATGAGACTAGATGGGGTTAATGCCTTAACCAAGCAGGGTCAGTTGTCCATATTATTGGAGCTAATGATGAGTTGGAGACACATTTGAGGAGTCGTATAATTAGGTATGTATGTCTCGAGAAAGAGAACTCAAATGGTTTAGCAATTGCAAGAGATGTAAATGGATGGGTTCCAACCATGGTTATCTTGTTATGGCTTGACCTACGATAGTGGGAGTCATAATGAATGGCTATGGATGCTACCTACTAATGAAAATTGGTTCGACCTAATTTCCCGAATTTTAATAGAAAGGGCTATTTAAATGTCGAGAAAAATAGTAGGAATTATGTATTTAATTAAAGACCTTTTATTAAATGCATTTAAATATACTAATGTCTAAAAAAATTCTATCTTATATCTAGGTTAAATAAAGAACACTTATTCTTAAAATGTATCCGATATAGAAACATTTTTTCAAAGGAAACAATTTTCATGAGTGGTTTGAGTGTGTGGAAAGGTTCCTGATGAGCCTTGATTTGGATTACGTTTTGGATAATCCATATCCCAAACCCCTCAGAGGAGATCCATTTTTTTTATCAAAAAAGGAATTGTGATTTCGCAAAGAATTTCATGGTTAACACTATGCTTCCAAGGTACATGGTCTTTGCAAAATTATGGACTTGGAGTCTATGATTGTGTAGCTTATAATGAAAGATGAACATGAAACATTCATCTTAGGGGCTGACACCTCAGCAGTTGAGTTTGCCATGACTGTTTATGATAGATCTGAATAGTTTAGAAAGTTGGGAGTTACTTATGATCAGGAAACCTTGAAACAAATTGTATTAAAAAGTACTACCTCTAAGGTATGACAATTTCAAAACAGATTTCTATGGTGTCACTGATCGTTGTAATTTTTTCGAAATGGTGGACTTGTTAGAACAATATGATATACAGTTTAGAAATAAACTTGAGAATCAAATTGTTGCTGAGGATCGAAAGATAAGAATGTCTAAAGCTTTCAAGGTCAAGAGAAGAATCATGAAAAGTGCTGAAATGAAACATGAGTTAAGAGCTTTGGTTTCTGAATAAGTGAAGAAGAAGCCAAGTTCGGCATCTACTTCAGGTATCTTCATGATAGAGAGTTTCTCTACAGTTCCCTATGAGTCTACTTAGGTATTAGATACTGGTTTTGGTACTCATATCTATACTTCTGTGCAAGGATTGCAGAACAGTAGGAGGCTTGCAAAGAGGGAAATGGACATAAGAATTGGAAATGGAGCATGGGTTGCTACAACAACTATAGGGACATATAGCCTTCATTTGCCTAGTGGCCTTGTTTTAGTTTTGAATAAGTGCTATTATATTCCTGCATTCACTATGAATATTATTTTTGTTATGCTTTTAGCAGCAGACGGATTTGATATTTTATTTTCTAATAATAAATGTCAAATTCAGCGTGATAATATTCTTTATGCTTGTGGAATACTTGTGGATGGCATATACGTTCTAGATACTAAAACTGAAATTCTCAATATGAACATTGTTAAGAAATAGAGAATAGATAATGAGAAGTCCTCATACTTATGGCATTGTCATCTAGGTCACATAAATGAGACTCGCTTAACTAAGTTACACAAATGTGGAGACTTAGGTCCAATGGAATGGGAATCCTATAGTGTGTGCAAACCTTGTTTGAAAGGGAAGATGACTAAGAGACCTTTCAAAGGAAAGGGTTAGCGTGCCACTAGTACTATGGAAATAATACACTCCGATGTATGTGGTCCAATGAGTGTTAAGACACATAAGGGTTTCGTCTACTTCATAACCTTTTTCGACAATTACTTATGTTTATTTGTACCTTATGAGGCACAACTCTGAAAGTTTTGATAAAATTCAAAGAATTCAAAATTGAAGTACAGAAATAGCTTGAGAAAAGTATCAAGACCCTTCGATCTGATCGAGGCAGTGAATACTTAAGCCAGGAGTTTCAGGATTATCTAAGGGATGATGGAATTTTATCCCAATGGACACCTCCTTATACACGCCAACACAATGGAGTGTCAGAAAGAAGAAATTAAACCCTACTCGATATGGTTCAGTCCATGATGAGCCAAGCAGAACTCAGCAGATCCTTTAGGGGTTATAAACTTGAGAGCACAGTTTATACTCCAAACAGAGTCCCCTCTAAATCAGTTAATCAAACTCCATATGAGTTATTGTATGGTAAAAAACCTGCTCTTTTTCACCTGAGAGTTTGGGGATGTCCTGCATATCTAAAGAGGACAAGTTCAGATAAGCTGGTGTTATGTCTGATAGATGTTTATTTGTAGGTTAACCTATGGAAAATATTGGATATACCTTTTCTAATCCCAGGGAACAGAAAGTCCTTATTTCCAGAAATGCTCAATTCCTCGAGAAGGAGCATATACTTACGAAAGCTAGTGGGAGCAATGTTGAGTTAGTCACTCAAGAAGATCAAACAAACAGTCAACTGATTATACCTACACCTGTTATACAAGATAGTGTAAGCATGTAACAACCTATTATAACATTGACATTGCGTAGGTCAGGTCGGGCTCCAATCGTTGCCGACCGATACAGGTTTCTCATTACTGATGATAAAAAACTCTTCCTTATGGAAGATGATGAGCCTAAGACTTACAAGGAAGCAATGGAATGCTTAGAATCTGATAAATGGCTTTCATCCATGAGATCAGAGATGGACTCCATGTATGAAAATCATGTCTGGAGATTGATTGATGCTCCAAGTGGGATTAAGCCATAAGATGCAAGTGGGCTTTCAAGAAGAAAACCGACATAGACGGTAACATAGTTACCTATAAAGCAAGGCTGGTTGTAAAAGGGTATAGTAAAAAAAGGCATTGACTATGATGAGACCTTTTCACAAGTGTCCATTCTAAAGTCTATCAGGATACTCCTTGCCATCACCGCTCATTACAATTATGAGATTTAGCAGATAGGTGTGAAGACAACATTCCTTAACGGGAATCTGGACAGGAATGTGTATATAGCACAACCCAAAGGTTTCGCATCTGAGGATGGTTCTAAGGTATGTAAGTTGCAGAATTCCATTTATGGACTTAAGCATGCATCGAGGAGTCGAAATATTAGTTTTGACGAGACAATCAGAGAAATCGATTTTGTATCAAACTCTAGTGAGCCTTGTGTATATAAAAAGGCTAGTCATAGTGCAATTTTTTTCATTTTATTATATGTTGATGACATATTATTAATAGTAAGAAAATTTCTTTTCTTCAGACATTAAGTCATGGTTGTCAAAGAAGTTCTCTATGAAAGACCTTAGACAAGAAACTTTTATACTTGGTATTAAGATTTACCAAGATAAATCCAAAAAGCTGCTAGGTCTTTCACAAAGTATATACATAGACAAGGTTTTGGCTAGATTTAACCTTGAGCAGTCAAGAAAGGGTTATCTCCCAATATCTGATAGGATTAGCCTTTCTAAATCTGAGTGTCTAAGAACACAAGAGGAGAGACTGCACATGAATGGAATACCCTATGCCTCAGCGGTAGAGTCCATCATGTATGCAATGGTATGCACTTAGCCTGACATCTCACATGCATTGATCATCATGAGCATATTTCAATTTGACCTAGGTGAGAAGCACTGGATGGCCGTTAAAACTACCCTCAAGTACTTACGCAGAACTAAGGATATTTTTTTAGTATATGGAGAAGGTGATCTCACTTTAAAGAGATACACCAATGTGAGTTTCCAATCTGAAAGGGATGATTATAAGTCCTAATCAGGTTATGTATTTATGTTAAACAGAGGTGTAGTTATTTGGAAGAGTTTCAAACAGAGTACAACTGCCGGTTCAACCATGGAATCTAAGTATTTAGCTACTTCAGAAGCAGCTAAGCTAGCCATATGGCTTTAAGGGATTTATTTGTGATCTCGGTGTGGTTTCTAGTATTGTAAAACCAATAGTGGCCTGTTGAGATAATAATGGGGCTATTGCTCAGGCAGAGGAACCACGGTCTCATCACAGAAATGAACATATACTCAAAAAGTACTATCTCTTGCAAGAGATGGTAACCAGAAAGCATATGAGCTTAGAATACATCCCAATGGATCAGAATCTAGTAGATTGGCTAACTAAACCATTGACTCATGTTAAACATGACCAACATGTTAACGAGTATGGTATAAAGCACATGGGCAATTGAATCTAGTGCAAGTGGGAGATTGTTAGACATGATGTATACCCTAGAGGCAATTAGGGTGATTTATCTTTATTAGTTATAATGAACAAACAGTTTTGAATTATTATTAATAATAATTAGGGCATCTTTGTTGCTTGTTAGTGCTTTTTGTTTATTATTGTATCTTGCTAGTATCATATATGTTTAATATGTACATGTGCATTGATGAGACAATGTCCATGATTATTTCATATCGTAAAAGTGCATGGACATTGTGGGAGATATGTGGTGTGGGAACTGCACATACGTGTTACTGTGAATAGTCTAAATATCCCTAGTCATAATTTCATTGAGATTAAACATCAATAGAATGGAAAGACTAGCATGTGTAGGCTTACTCCTTGGATTTGATCCAAGTAGCCAATCTCACGAGCTGAAGGTGGTACCTTGAGTTAACACATGAATGTATTCGATTAATACTTTGGAGACCGTTATAAGACATTAGAAATTACTATATCCATGTGTTGGTGTCATGTCTTCTAACAGTAGCAGTACAAATATCCTCAGACATGAGATACCGGTTACCTTATGTAGGAGTTACTATACTTTGGGTCATACTTATTCATACCAAGGCGATCAAGATGACACAGATGATTACGGGTATAGCGATGATCACATGATGGTAAGCTGTGTAGTTAAGATGGGATCCATCACTCTTGATATAGCAATATAATGGGAGATGTACCTTAGGGCCCCTTGTTTAAGTGACACACTCATAAACCTTTGATCAGAGTATAAGATTGATAAAACGTGTTTCAAGTCAATCGAGATACATAATGGCTGAGTGGTGTTCTTCATGAACGAGTCTAGTTCAAGGATAGCAACAGCTATTACGTGAGCTAACACTTAATCCAAGCTCAATAAACTTGATGGTAGCACTTGCACAGCTTTCGTGAAGCATGGGCTGTGCTCAAACCCGCAAGCTGGGCTTGTGGGAATGCCCGCAAGCCACAGCTTTTGGCTCAAGGCAAGCTTGTTAGGGCTTGCCTTATGGCAACCCGTGGGTCAACCCATGGGTCTCTATACCCGCGCGGCTGACCTGATATACATGGGATGAGTTTATCCCATCCCATGTAAAGTTATAGGGGGAGTCTATCACTCCACCATTTTTCCCTATATATAGGCTTGAAGCCTCTCATTATTCATACACCATAAAATCTTAAAAGCTAATTTTCTCTCTTATTTCTACTCTCCTCTTCTTTTGTTGTGTGAGATCCTTTAGAAGCTTCTCCAAATGAATTGAAGAGTTCTTATAGAAGGCTCTAAGTTTATGTGACCTTTTAAGGTTTTGTTTTCGGGTTAATTTTCGAGTAATCTTGCAACTGCTGTCAATCGACATGTTCTACCTCTTTCAAGTTTTGGTTGGTGAAGATCCTTGTGGATCAATTCATAGAGGTCTCCTAGTTTGGAAACTTATCCTGTCAGAATAACTCAAAGGGAACACCGATACCAAAAGAGAGATCAAGCATGCATCAACTGGCAGTGCTTTAACCTTTAGATGCTAGGTTTATTTTATATGTTTTATAAACCTAAAAGCATCTATGGAATGTTTTAACTTAGATTATATCAGTTATGGCATGCTTAGGAGATCCTTAGGTTAATTTTTAAGTTTTGGAATTCTGCCTTGCTACGATTGCATTTTCAGTTACTATCTTGATTAACCAACAAATGCCTCACTTGGCTTCTTCTTCACTTGTTCAGAAACCAGTTCTCTTACCTCATGTTTCATTTTGTCATGTAACTTTTCATGAGTCTTCTCTTGACCTCGAAAGCCCTAGACTTTCTTATCTTTCCGCAACAAGTTGATTCTCAAGTTTAATTCTATAATGTATATCATATTGTTCCAACAGGTCTACCATCTCAGAAAAATTCCAATAATCACTAACGCCATAGAAATCTGTTTTGAAACTATCGTACCTATGCGACAAACCTTTCAATAAAATCTGTTTCAAGGTATCTTGATCATAAGTAACTCCTATTTTCCTTAACTGTTTAGAGTTATCATAAACAGTCATGGCAAACTCAACTCCTAAGGTGTCAGCCCCTAGACTTGAAGATAGCATGAATTTTTCAGGCTCATCCATCATTACAAGCTGTACAATCATAGACTCAAGGTCCATATTTTTACAAAGATCCCTGTACCTTGGAAGCATAGTTTTGAAATTTTTCTCACACTCAAACCACTCATGAAAGTTGTCTCCTTTGTAAAACTTCTTGTCAATCGAATGCATATCAATGTTAGTGTTATTCAACCTAGATATAAGATAGAATTTGCTTAGACATTAGTATATATACATGCATTTAATAAAAGGTCTTTAATTAAATACATAATTCCTACTATTTTTCTTGACATTCAAATAGCCCCTTCTATTTAAATTCAGGAAATTTGGTCCGACCAATTTTCCTTATTAGGTAGCATCTATAGCCACTCATCATGACCCCCATTATAGCAGGTCAAGATATAACAAGAAAACCATGGTTGGAACCCATCCATTTGCATCTCATGCAATTGCTACTCCATTTGAGTTCTCTTTCTCGAGACGTGCGTACCCAATTGTACGACTCCTCAAATGTGTTTCCAATCTGGCATTAGCTCCAATGAAATGGATAATTAACCCATTTTGGTTAAGGAACTAACCCCATCTCATCTCATGACCAAGCACATGTTAAGGGAAGGCATGTTGTACATGTGCTTACATCTGTTAATAAGGTTTATATCACAACTTCTAACGGGAAGACTATCTACCTCCTTAATATTATTGTAAGAATTTTATTGGTACCGCTGGTCTCGCCCTAGTCTAATTCTTATACGATGGATGGATATGATTATGAAAATAATAATTCTAGGCTATTTGGAATTATTAACTCTAAGGGAACATGCTCAGGACTGGTATATCATAATCATTCCATTATGTAAAGACTTCACATAGCATGCAAAACAAACAATGTCCATGTTTAAGTTCTTGCACCTATGTCTATAAGTTTTAATTTAACAACTTAAACCACGTTTATAAAACCATATGCGGAATCCAATTCACATACTAGAAATTGACTAAGTCATAAAAGTCCCTTGGGTACTTTTGAATCTAATACCGATGCAGATTTCTAGGTAAGAGAGCCCCCTTAAAGTAAATGAGCAACCAAGTCCAATCCATATCAAAATAACCACAGGTACTTCGATTTGTTGTAGCATGAACAACTATGATTAAAATATTTTGTTCTTTAATTGAGTGAAGTATGGGATGACCCTCAATTAAAGCACTTACATGTGTGATAAAAATTGATAATTTTTATGATAATCACCTAGACTAAGTTTGAGTAAAACATTAATCTAGTTATCACATCATTTTCTATAACAGGAATTGAAACCTAAGTCATGCATAACATACTTTAATCAATTCATAGAAAATATCATTTTAACATATTATAATCAATCAAGCATAGCATAAGGCAGGCTCTGATACCACTGCTGGTTAACCAAGACATTAATTGAACATGAAATGTTGCAAGGAGGAATTTCAAAACATAAAATTAACATAAAGGATCTTCTAAGCATGCCATGATTGATATAATCTAAGTTAAAATGTTCCATTGATGTTGATAGGTTTATAAAACTTATAAAAGAAACCTAGCATCTAAGTTTAGAACATTACCAGTTGATGCAATTCTCTTTCCTTTTGGATACGGTGTTCCCTTAGAGCAATTCGGCAGAGCTACGTTAGCATGAGCCTCCAAACTAGGATAGCCTCTATGATTGATTCACATGGATCGTCACCGACCTAAACCTCATTGAGGTAAAGCCCATTAGTAAATAGTAGCTGCTAGACCACACGAAGACCAACCTGAAAATATAAACTGAGAAGGCTCACTTCAAATATAAAGAGCCTTCTAAAGAATTCTTTGTTGTTTGGAGAAACTCATGAAGGACTCGCACAATGCACGAAGAAAGAGATGTCGAACTTAAAGAGAAAGGCTGAGCTGAGGTATGGAATAATGAGAGAGGGAGGCATATTTATAGGGAGAGGGGGAGTATTTAACTCCGTCTAAAATACAATGTGGGTTGGAAATATTTTGATCCCAAAAGTGGGTTAGCTGTGCTGGTAACTTAGACCTGCGGACTAACCCACAGCTACCTCCACAAGGCAAGCCCTAGTGGACTTGCCTTGTACCGCAAGCATGGGCTTATAGGCTCGTGCGCGTATCACGTAGGCAGGCTTGCATCCTATAAGCAGCCACTGGATTACCCGGTGAGTTAGCAACCCGCGAGCTTTTCAGCTCGCGGGGCAGCCGTGCAGACTCCACTTTGAACATCCCATGTTCTTTTGGGGCCCACTCACAATGGGAAAAATTCCCTTACTCCTCTCAGTGTAGTTTTCCCTATTTTCTCTTTATTCTCTTTAATTATTAATTTGGTCCAACCAATTAATAATTCTTCTGACAAATTCGACAAACAAATATTCTCGGCATTGACCTAATCTATAGGTTCTTTACTTAGTCTAGTGAAGACCAAAAGTGTGTGACCTCATAGAATCCCGAAGCATAGAGCCACTAGAGGTTAACCTAAACTTGGCTTCCCATCTAGGATCCTTTAAAATTAGTGTTCCAAATTGATACGGAACCCGATAGCTGTAGATGATTAAATGGGCTTTCTAACAAAGGCGTATGATCCCTTGATTTTTGGAATGTCATGTGCCTGTGACTTGATCCGGTTATGCAGTAGTAACCAATACATTATATTCCTTTTATTAGGTTAAGTACCATCCAGTTCATTGAGCTTAGATTTAGTGTCAGCTCATGTAATAGCCGTAGCTATCTTGGAATTAGACTTTTTAATGAAGAACGCCACTCACCATTATGTATCAAGATTGACTAGAAACCTGCTCTATCAATCATATACTCTGATAAGAGGTTTATGAGTCTGTCACTTCAACAAGGGGCCCTAAGGTACATCTCCCATTATATCACTATATCAGAAGTGACGGAACCATCTTGACTACTCGGTTTACCAACATATGATCATGACTATACATGTAATCACCCGTATCATTTTGATCCCCATGGTATGTAAGTATGACTTAAAGTATAGCAACTTCTATATAAGGTAACCAGTATCTCAAGTTTGAGGATACTTATACTGCTACTGCTATAAGACATGACATCAAAACATGGATATAGTTATTTCTGAGTGTTTATCTTATAGCGATCTCCAATGTATTACCCAAATGCATTCATGTGTTAACTTAAGGTACCACCTTCAGCTCGTGAGATCAGTTACTTGGATCTAATCTAAGGAGTAAGCCTACACATGCAGTCTGTCCATTCCAATTATGTCTTGTCTCAATGAAACTATGACTAGGGATATTTAGACTATTCATAGTAATGCATATGTGCAGTTCTCATACCACAATGTGCATATATATAATACTATACATATATGATACTAGCGAGATTCATAAATATATAAAAAACACTAATAAGCAATAAAGATGCCTTAGTTATTATTAATAATAATCCGAAATCATTTATATATTATAACTAAATAAGGCACATCTCCCTAATTGACTCTAGGGCATACATCATGTCTAATAAGATGGCCCTTCACAAGTTCCATCTAGAGATGGAATCCATGTCCTTTAAGAGAGTCAACACTGTGTAGTTGAGCTAGTTACTCAAAATAGGAAAGAAGATGGTGGATAAGATGATGGTGATGAAAGATCTAATGAATTGGGGAAGCTCCTCATTGATTATCAAGTTTGGGCAATCCCATCGAGTAATCACCCTGATGTATGGGAGTTGTGCTCATGTTGGAGGTTGGATGCCTATCATGTTCTCTATCTTGTCCTTGATAACTCAGATATAGGCGAAAAGGTCCATATATATGTCGAATTTGATGGTCCTCCTGGTCAATCATAGCCCTGTCATCATGAATATGTTTGAGGGGGTGATGGTGAGATACCTGAAGTTAGGTGAAAACTATGGGTGGTCTCGCTCCCCCTCTCAATCAGTGCTCCGATAATAAAATGGCTCAGTCCCTTCGAGACTGGAGGAAGAGCTCTAATCAATGAGCCAAACCCCTTCGTCTATCACCTCCAACAATCTTAGATCCTGCCTATCAACCACATCGGTAGTGATCTACGCCCACCACTCTCCACATCAATTGAGCTTGTCAATAGTCTCATAAGAATGTATCTATGGAAGTCACACCAAAGCATGATAAGTTATGCATTCACTTCATTCTAGGCTGTATTAAATTCATAGTATTATATTTTTAATTTGATTCTAATGCTTAAATTAATTCATAATTTAATTTAATCATTAAATCCCACTTAATTAAAAATTTATCCAAAAATTTTCATTTTAACCCTATTTTCAGTTAAAAAATTACATTTGGGTGGCCCTTGCATATTTTTTCGTTGTTCTTGAGGACTAAATACCTGTACATGTCTAAGGGTTAGGCCATACTAGCCTAACCCTTGGGGTTTCCCTAAGGGCAGCACCGGTAATCCAGATCGGTTCTAGTCTAGATGGGGCCGGTACCGAAATGGGGACATAATGCCCCGTTTCGGTTTTCAATCTGTTTTTTCTATTCATTTTGCCTTTTTTCGATAATATTTTCATGCATAATTAGGCCTAATCAAATATTCATGGCATTTCTAATCCTACATTTCATATTTAAATTTCAATACATAATTAACAAGTTACAGGAATACCTGTAGCTAAGAGAAGTGCTCCTTCGGGGATGTTAACATAGAAACAAGTGACTCATAAGTGTATCTCATGAACAGATTAGTTTGCCAGAGCTCGTAACCCTGTGACACAAAGCAGGTCTACATGCCATGAGTTCCCACCTTGAGGTCCTACAGATGCATAGAGTAAGGGCGATGTCCAAATAGCTTGTTCTGCATCTTCGAAAATCTAGAGAGATAAAGTTAAGAGAGATAAGCTCTGAAAAAGGAAAAGTGAAAAAGTGAAAAGTGATTTGAAAATTTAAATTTGAATCATCTATATAAATAAGTCATTATGAACCCTAAAGGTTCTTTTTCAATACTTTCCCCTTTCAACTGCCACATTCGAACCACATTTACCAGCTATCATACAGCCTCGGCACTTAAGGCCGGCTCACTTTCGAGACCCCTTGCTTGGTCACCTTGGCCCCCATTTTTCGGGTGGGGTTCTCTTACCCACTCAGTAAAACAAAATAAACCATTCTATCCTGATTTTCTCTACTAATTATCACATATTTATTCAAACACCTCTCATTTATTTTCCTCAAAATTTTTCTTCTAAAATTAAAACCTCAAAAGAACCATTCTATCTAGACGATCAATGCCAAGTTTCACGCAATGTGAATATTTAACCTTTTCAAAGGCACCTCTAAAAGGTTTTGGACAAGGCTAAATTTCTTCCACTCTATTAATTAATTAATTTATTATTTTAAACATGTTTTACCTCTTGATTGAAGGGGCAAAATATTTTGTTTCAAAAATGTCAATCGAGTTAAAACGTGTTCATTGGCATCACTAATTCCAAAACACTTTTATTTCATACAAGTTTCCAAAACCAAAAAATATTTCCTCTCGGTTACAACCATGAACTTAAATCTTGGAAGTCAATGCTACTGTCCAAATAAACCTAGCAAGATCACTGGATCGTGTTTAGTAGTACGGGGCAAGATTAAATGTCATTCCCACGAGGAGCAATGGAAAGTAGTTAATTTATAGGCTATTTAGTAGGTTGGGGGATTTTGATATAGTAAAATGTGTGAGAGAAATGAATTGAATAAAGGTTGTTGTAAAGTAAAGGAAAGAGAGACAAGTTTGCCACAAAATGTAGAAATAATATAAAAGGTTGATGTAAAATAAGAATAATAAAGACATAAGCTTTACCAGGTTATTAAGCTTTGTCCATGATGTTTCCCCTCCTTCATTCCAACATGTTTAGGTCCCTAGATCTAAAGTGTCTTACCTGCTTATCATGTAACTAAGCACGATATACCATCCTGCCACTTAGCACTTTAAGGTTTTCACCTAAGAAGTTCTCCACTTACAGATTAGACCTTAAGAATTTTAGTTCAATTAAGCATCTAAATAAATTCTATATGCTTTAGCAAAAGTTTAGTATCCTTTCGGTGCGTGTAAACTTAGGTGATTTTATGAGGCCTTAGGTTGTTAGTCACCTTTCGGTTCCTAGTTTCCCATTCCAACATGGCTAGCTATACACATGAGACATTAATAACAATTTAATAAATCTAATTAAAGATGCATGTTGGTTTAAAGAAGGTTCTACACCACAAGATAAGTCACCTGCAGAGCCTAACAAGCTTGTTGGGAAACTACTCGTTACTCATGTTAAAGTAAATAATGAAATTAATTTGATGAATAATGAAAATAATAATACTAGTAAATTTTAGATAATAAACAAAGTACTTACAAATGAGAGCTTAAGCTGCTCTCCAAACTAAACTAAAGGCTTATCTATACTAGTTCAAAAGCCTTAAGCAAGGGGCCAAGTTGTTCACAATATAATATTACAAAAATAATGGCCCTTTGATCACTCTTGGTGGCCAAGAAAACACAAGTAGCAGCACACCATTCTTCCATATTTCCCTCCAAAATTCTTACTTTCCCTCCAAGTAGTGCCTCAATAAAGATCCAATCATAGAAAGACACGTCACTAGCCTTGTTGAGCACCATTTTCATATCTAAATCTAGAAATCTTCAACAACCTTGCTAGTATTTATAGCATTCTACAAAACAAAATTAATTGCTCATAATTTTTGTAATATAACTCCAAATCAAAAAGTTCCAAAGATAAATTACTTTCATGGTGTTTTTCTACTTATCATGATCCCCATACTTAAATGTTGTTTATCCTCAAGCAATATCGTCAGAATTTAATGTATTAGAAAGAAAGTTTTGTTGTTTCAATGTTCAGAAGATTAAGAGAACTTCAGATTCATTAAAAGAAATGGCATTTCAGAAGAGAAGTTCTAAGATACTACAGACTTTAAAAGGAGCTCCACCTCACTAGATGTTGTCATTAGAAGATACTTAACGATATTCAAGTAATTCTTCATCAAAGTCACGCGTGCTGATATCATCAAATAAATGCCACTAGGAGCCAAAAGCTCTTTCCTAAGAAAAAGGATGAAATGGGTTACAATCCAAGGAATAAAAACATCCCTTCTCCTTTATAGAAGACAATTATTTAATGTGGGGACCAAGTGGATTCTACCTGGACAAGCTATGTGTAAATGGGAAAATTAATGGCATATTTCAAGAGACAATGGGCAAATGATTTGCTACAGTCCAAGCACAAGGAAAATCTCCTTACCATCTATAAAAGGATGATTTATCCCAAATAAATAATTGGTAAAGTATTATCGATCAAAAGAGAAACCAAGCTATCGCAAAAACTCCTCAAACACTTAACTTCTGAATCATTCAAGCAATCACAAATTTTAATTTGTTTGTATTCAAGTTTTCACTAAAACATAGTTCAGACACTCTCTTATTTTATTCTTAACAAATTTATAATCACTAGCTTAGAAGCTAAGTTATTGTGAGGGAGCTTAAAAACTAGAAGAGGAAAGTACTCTAAGTAGTAAGAAGCTTTGAGCTCTAAATTAAGGAAGGAAGATACTTTTGTATTGGTAACCCAAGTTAATAGTACCTCACAGTACTTTAATGTTTTAGAAATAACAAACTGACTAGGATAGTGAAATTAATTGAGTATTAAGTATAATCTTAATTAATGAGGCTGACGAGAGTTTGTTTAAGGGAAAACAACTCAGTTTTGCTGAGTAATTAATTAAGTTATAGCTTATAGTAGGAAAAGCTAAGTCTTTGCTGAGTACTACGTAGTTTAAAAGTATATCAACTCATTTGCGCTGAGTTAGACTTTATTCATTAAAAGCTGTTTCCATTGACACTTAGGGAATTAAATGACACATGTGCAACTAACTAATTCTGTGAGACAAGGAATATTCCTTAGTTACTTTTCAGGTTAAAAAGCACTTAAATTAAGGAAGATTTCCAGTGGTACTCACTAGACAAAAGGTGTTAGTACAAAATATCAGGATTCCCTCACTACAGTCTAAGACAAAAGGAATTTCTGACATACGCCGTTTCTCAACATCTCTCTCAAACCCAATTTCTTGAAGATAAAAGAGATTTTGTTAACTTAATTTTATCGTGCCTCAATGTTCAAATTTCTATCTCTAAACGTCCAAGAATCTGTCTCCAATGGGAAGATTTGAAAGATATGAAAAGAAGAGAAATTAAAGATCAGCGACCTCAAAAAGTTTGCAACGTTACTTCGGAAAGCTTCAAGTATAAGTAGAAGACTGAAGTAGATATTCAAACTTGGTGAATCACCTCTAATATCTTTTATAGCTAAAACTCCATGCAATTACTCCCAGCTTCAAGAAATTCCAAACTCAAGCAATTAGCAAGCAATAAATTCCAAATCTATTTGTAATAGAGAGAAAATACTTAGATTCAACAATATAAGGATTCAATGTTTTTATAAGTTGAATTTAGTCCGCAATCTTTTATTCAAATCTGAGTGTCAGTTTGGGAAGGGTACCCAAACAGAGTTGAGTGGTAGTTAAAAAGGATGGTACTTTCTGTAAAAGTGTGTCTACATGTTGTAAAGGCTACTCCGACTAAATAAGGAATGAACACTAGTGGATTAAAGCTCGGAAAAGGTATCCGGGGACTGGAGGTAGGCTCGGGGCTAAACCAAGATAAAATTCAGATGTTGGAGTTCTAAACTTATGCTTTTAGCTTTTTTTGTGTCTTGCTCATACACCATTTTATCTTTGTTATGTGATTTGCTTGAAAAACCAATCCTAAGCTGAGTCAAGTACTCAACAATAGATTGTAGATAAACTATGCCAGCGAAGCTGAGTAGTTTATACACTTTTTATATCGCAACTCAGCACGCATACTCAGTACACATATAAAAACTTGGTGAAATAAAATTTTATAAATCTTAAAAAGTAACAAAGATTCGCATTCACCCCTCCTCTGTGTTTGTTTACAAGCCGTCTAAGGACTACCAAGTGGTATCAGAGTAGTTGCTCAACTTTTAGACTAATCATCTTTTAGTCAAGATCCATAATGGCTTACAACAACTACGGTTCCGATTCTGGTTAGGTAGTTCTCCTTAAGGAGGGAATGTCTGTTATGAGACCACCCTTGTTTGATGGTAATCACAATAATTTCTGGAAAAATCATATAAAAAACTTCATCCAATCACAAAGCATGTAGGCTTGGCTCACTATCGAGCTTGGCCCTAGAGTTCCCACAGGTGTGAAGAACGGAGTTCATATTCCAGCAAATCCAGAGGACTACGATGATGTTGATATGAGGCTTCTCAAAGAGAATGCCGCAGTGATTAATTACTTACACTGTGCGCTAGAACTTATTGAGTTCAACAGGGTCTCAAGATGTGAGACATTATAGGAAATCTAAAAGAAACTAGAGATTACCTATGAGGGGATCGATAAGGTCAAGGAGTCAAAGATTAATCTCATGTTGAGGGAGTATGAGATATTCTCCATGGGTGCTAGAGAGGGTATTCAAAGTATGTATACCAAGTTCATTAATATCGTTAATGAACTGAAAAGATTGGGGAAGGAGTTCACCTAAGAGGAGTTAGTAAAGAAGATTATGCACATTCTTACTCTAGAGTGGGACTCCAAGAAGAGCGCTATCGAGGAGGCTCATGACCTGAAGATCTACAACTATGATGAGCTGATAGGCACCTTGCTAACACATGAGATGTCTCTAAGGAAGTATTTTGATGACTCCAAGAGGAGTCGAGGCAAGGAGAGAGAGGGAAAAGCCATTGTCTTGAAAGTTGAGTATCAAGATTATGCTAACAGCAAGCTCACTAAGCAATTAGATGAGTTGACTGCTAAGGTAATAGCTTTGAAGAAGAAGTAAGATCCTCCTCTAGCCAACAATCAACCTTTGAATAACCAAACTCGTAATTCTAAGAGGAAGAATTCCTCTAAAAAGAAGAAAGCGAGCCAGCCCAAAGCAAAAATGACGAGGGGTTTTTGCCAAAAAGCTAGACATGCCACAGTAATGTGTAGGCATAAAAATGGTTATTATGACAAGTATGCCTGTTATAAGCTAAGCACTTCTAACAAGGGAGGACCCAGCTTGAAAGTATGGGTACCTAAGAAACCGTAATTGTTTTGTAGGTGAGCCTTAGATTCGCTGATGACTCTAGAATGTGGTATGTGGATAGTAGATGCTTAAGGCATATGACGGTAGATGAAAGCTAGTTTATCTCAATGGAGAGAAAAAGAAATTGAAGTGTCAGTTTTGGAGATAATCAGAAAGGAAAGGTTGTGGGTTGTGGCACTATCCGTGTCTCTCCTTCAATCGAAGAGGTCTCTCTAGTCAAAGGTCTGAAGTTCAACTTGCTTAGTGTAGTTTAGCTTTATGACAAAGGCAGAAGTTTACATTTGACTCAATAGGATGATTAGTAATTGACAGTAAGATTGATTCTACTATTCTCTTTGCTCCTCGAATCAATAATGTATATATGATTGATTTATCCCTAGGCTCCACTAATGTGTGTCTTGTATCTAAGGAGGATAATTCGTGGCTTTAGCATAGAAGGTTGGGTTATATAAATATGAACATTCAGTCCAAACTGGCAGAATATCAATTAGTTGTGGGGTTACCTAGCATCATCTTTGAAAAGGATAAACTATGCTCAGCTTGCCAACTATGTATGCAAGTTAAGAAATCTTTTAAGTCAATTTATCACATGGTAACTAAGTGACCGTTGCTCCTCCACCTAGATCTTTTCAGCCTAGTTCAGCCAATAAGCATTGGTGGTAAGAGATTTTCGTTGGTGGTTGTGGATGACTTCACGAGATTTTCGTTAGTGGTTGTGGATGACTTCTTGGGTACTCTTGCTGAGTAGCAAAGATGAGACATATAAATCTTTTGTCAAGCTCATAACTGGATAATGAATAAAATAAGATCTAAAATCTGTAGAATCCGAAGTATCATGGACGTGAATTCGAGAATCTCCAATTCGAAGAATTTTGTTCAGTGCATGGTATTGACCACAACTTCTCTTCTCCCTATACACCTCAATAAAATGGGGTTGTAAAAAGGAAGAATAGATCCATAGTTGAAATGGCTCAATCCATGCTAAGTGATAATAATCTACCAAAATACTTTTGGGGAGAAGCTGTTAACACAGCTTGTTATATCTTGAATCGGGTTTCAATTCGCCCAATTCTTGAGAAGACACCCTATGAACTTTGGCGACGATGCAAACCTAAGATTGATTATCTCAAATCATTTTGTTGTAGGTGGTTTATTCTTAACACCAAGGAGAAACTAGGTAAGTTTGATCCTAAGTCTGATGATGGTATCTTTCTAGGATACTCAATTAACAGTAGGGCATAAAGAATATATGTCAAAAGAATAGGCTTATTAGAGGAATCTATGCATATAGATTTCAATGAAACTAACAATGTAGATAGACGTCCATCTGATGAAGATGAAAGAGTACCCCATCAAGAAAATCCACTCAGTATGCCACTCTCTATGCTGCCCAACCCAACATAAGAACTTGAAGCTGAGTAAGCCAAAGATGATGAGGTCCTTTCTATCAACTTCAATGATGGCGAAGATCAACCTCCACCTCAGCATCCCGTTATCGATCCTCTAGCAGTTGATTCGAGTCTTCTAAGAGAGATTAGAGTTCATTGCAACCATTTTCTAGACAACATAGTTGATGATGTTCATAATCTAGTGATGATGCGAGGTAAGCTCAGTAGGATGATGAGTCATATAGCCTTCATATCATTGATCGAACTCAAGAATTTTGAAGATGCAGAAGAAGATGATTATTGGATGATCGTAATGCAAGAGGAGCTGGATTAGTTCAATCGCAATGATGTTTGAGATCTAGTTCCAAAGGTGAAAGGGAAATCAGTTATTGGAACCATATGGGTTTTTAAGAACAAGCTAGATGAAGGTGGCTTTGTTGCCAGGAACAAAGCTAGGCTTGTTACACAACGCTACAATCAACAAGAAGGAATCAATTATGATGAGAATTATACTCCTATAGCCCAGCTCAAAGCAATCTGAATCCTGTATGCTTTCGCATCTCATATGAACTTCAAATTGTTTTAAATGGATGTCAAGAGCACATTTCTAAATGGATTCATTTAAGAAGAAGTCTATGTTCACCAGCCTCCAAGCTGTGGAGATCCGAAGAATCCTGAGCATGTCTTTAAACTGAAGAAAGCTCTATATGGATTGAAGCAAGCTCCCAGAGCTTGGTATGAGAGGCTGACCAACTTCCGAGGCCTTCTTCAATGCTTTCAAAAGTTTGCGTGTCAGGGATTTGACTAGATTGCACACCTCTCTAGATGTTACCATCTTCTTCTTAGCGAGCTAAATGATTAAGATTTTCATACTACCCAAGGCAAAGAGCAACTGGAGCAAGAACTTTCCCCGCAAATCATAGGCCAGCAAGAGAACTTTAGAGCTACCCTCGAAGCCTTCAATACCTTCTTTGAATAAATTGTGCAAGGTTAGGTAGTAAAGGGGGGAGAAGGTAGCTGAAGATGCTCTCCGTATGGTGAATCTAAACAAGGGATCTCTTCTAAGGCCACCATTTCATCACAAGCCCCCCAGCAGCAACATCCTAAATCTAATCAAGACAAGACTGCTAGCTCTTCCTCTTTTGTGCATAGAAAGAGTATAGACCAATTACTTTGTATTTCTTAGAACTTGTAATAGGACTTAACTATGTAATTCTTAGTTCATAACATAAATAATGTACTAACTAAGTTCAATTTTTAATGAATAAAAAGTTACAAGTTCATACCTCAAGTTAAGATCTTTTTAAAGTTATTTTATGTTGTATGTATGTTTCTGCTGTATATTGAAAATGTTATGCAGAAACTCATACAAGAGACCAACCTTGAAGTAAAGTTGAAGTAAGAAAAAGTCCCAAAGTGAAGAAAAATCCTCTAAGTATGGGGGAGCTGAGCTACTTGAAGAAGACTCACTCAGTATGGGGGAGTTCAAGTTGACTAAGGAAAGTGACTCAGCACAAGGGAGTCTTACATCACTTTCTAGGTATTCTTGATATCTCTAAACTACTTATTAAATTAACTTCTTCTGTCCAAAATGGGGGAGATGGTATAACCCAAGTTAATAGTACCTCACAGTACTTTAATGTTTTGGAAATAGCAAACTGACTAGGATAGTGAAATAAATTTAGTACTAAGTATACTCTTAATTAATGAAGCTGACTAGGGTTTGTTTAAGGGAAAACAACTCAATTTTACTAAGTAATTAATTAAGTTACGACTTAAAGTAGGAAAGGTTAAGTCTGTGCTGAGTACTACGTAGTTTAGAAGTACATCAACTCAGTTGTGCTAAGTTAGATTTTATTCATTAAAAGTTGTTTCCTTTGACACTTACAGAATTAAATGACACATGTGCTACTAACGAATTCTGTGAGAGACAGAATATTCCTTAGTTGCTTTTCAGGTTAAAAAGGGCTAAAATTAAGGAAGATTTCTAGTGGTCCTCACAAGATAAAAAGTGTCAGTACGGAATATCAGGATTCCCTCACTATAGTCCAAGATAAAAGGAATTTCTAACATGCATCGTTTCTTAGTGTCTCCGCGTGTCTCTGGCAACGTCAGCAATGTCAACAATTCTGAAGATTCCATGTTGCATTCTCATACGCCTCTCCCAAATCAAATTGTTTGAATACAAACAAGATTTTGTCTATGGAATTTTATCGTGCCTCAATGTTCAAATTTCTATCTCTAAACGTCCTTGAATCTGTCTCTAACGAGGAGATTAGAAAGATATGAAAGAGAAGAGAAATTGAAGATTAGGGACCTCGAAAACTTTGCAACGGCTACTTCACAAAGATTCAAGTATAAATAAACGACTGAAGCAGACATTCTAACTTGGTGAATCACCTTGAATTTCTTTTAGAGCTGAAACTCTACGCAATTACTCCCAGCTTCAAGAAATTCCAAACTCAAGCAATCAGCAAACAACAAATTCCAAATCCGTTTATAATAGAGAGAAAATACTTAGATTTAACATTGTAAGGATTCAATGTTTTTATAAGTTAAATTCAGTCTGCAATCTTTTATTCAAAACTGAGTGTCAGTTTAGGAAGGGTACTCAAACTAAGTTGAGTGGTAGTAAGAAAGGAAGGTACTTTTTGTAAAAGTGTGTCTACCTGTTGTAAAGGTTGCTTCCTAAGTAAGGAACAAATACTAGTGGATTAAAGCTTGGAAAAGGTATCTAGGGACTAAAGGTAGGCTCAGGACAGAACCTGGAAAAAAATTCAGGTGCTGAAGTTCTGAACTTGTGCTTTTATCTTTTACTTTGTCTTACTCACACATCATTTTATCTCTATTCTATGATTTACTTGAAAAACCAATCCTAAGCTAAGTCGAGTACTCAATAATAGATTGTAGATAAACTTTGCCAGCGAAGCTAAGTAGTTTATACAGTTTTTATATTGCAACTCAGCACGCGTATAAAAACTTAACTTAGCAAAACAAATTTTTGTAAATCTTAAAAAGTACCCAAGATTCACATTCACCCCCCTCTGCGATTGTTTACAAGCCATCAGAGGACCAACATACTTCAACTAAGTATTGTAGCCATTTTTTTCAACGCACAAAGAAGAATCAATAGTGAATTATATCTTGGACAGAGTCTCCAAGGACTAGATTAGGTAAAGGCTTAACTAGGATAAATATCTGAGTTTGCAATTTCCTTTCCCTTCAATATTAATTGTCATTACATTCACATTCCAGTTAATAAAATCTATTAAATTCACAAGTTACAACTTTACTTTGTCTTAGTAACGGTTCTTCAAGTAAAAACTACAAGTTAGTTGTTTACTCTAAAGAAGCTTCAAAGGTAACTTCCGCATAACCTCTGAGTTATGTAAAAAACACAAAAAGAGTCATTCACCCCCCTCTAACCTATTTATCACCCCTAGTAGATCCAAATATTGGTATTAGAGCTAAACTCATTCAAAAGACTTAATTAATCTTGAATAAAGATCATTATGGATGATAATAGCATGAAACATCTTCTTGGCAGCAAGGCCACATAGATTATCCCAAAAGGATTGTTTGTGCCTAAACCTCCTCTATTCTTTAGACATAATTATAAATTCCAGAAGAATAGAATGATAAATTTCATCCAATTGCAAGATATGTAAGCTTGGCTTACAATAGAAAATGGACCATACATACCTACAATTACAAAGGATGGAGTAACCTTTGCTAAACCTGAAAGTGCATATAATGATGTTGATATGAAGAAATTGCAAAGTAACGCAGCTCCTATTAACTTTCTTCATTGTGCCTTAAATGCAGCAAAGTATAATAAAATCTTAAGTTGTAAAAGTGCAAGGGAAATCTGGAGAAAGCTTGAAGTAACATATAAAGGAACAGATAAAGTGAAGGAATCAAAGATCAATCAAAACCTTTGACATTATGAGTTTTTCGAGATGGAAGAAAATGAGTCTATACCCAGCATGAACTCTAGATTCACCAACATTATCCATGAAATGAAGAGGTTGGGAATGGTGTGATGGTTAATTAAGGTAGCAATTGAACATGTGAACTTGCACGGCGGAATTTCAAAACTTAAAATTAACCCTAAAGGAACTCCAAAGCATGCTATAATTGATATAATCTAAGTTGAAACGTCCATAGATGCTCATAGATTTATAAAACTTAATAACAGAAACCTACAATCTAAGTTAAGAGCATTACTAGTTGATGCGTGCCTTTCCCTTTCGTGTGGCTCTCCCTTAGAACAATTTGACAGCACTTCGTTAGCACTAGCCTCCAAAATAGGACAACCTCTATGATTGATCCACACAGATCCTGATCGACCAAAACCTCTTGTAGAGGAAGAACTTGTTTGTTAATAGCAGCTGGTAGACCACTCAAAGAACAACCTGAAAATATAACTTAGAAGGCTCTTTCCAAAATATGAGTAAGCCTTCAAAAGAATTCTTGCAAAAGCTGAGAAACTCATGGAGGATCTAACAAAAGCTCACAAAGAAAGATGTCAAAACTCAGAAGCAAAGGCTGAGCTAAAGTAAGTAGAGGAGGAGGGTGGACCATTATTTATAGTGGGAGGGGAGCAAACAGCTCCCCTCAAAAACCAATGTGGGATGGGAATATTCCCATCCATCAAGCTGGTTATCGCGTGGAGCTCTAGCTACGCTCGGGTTAACCCGTTCACACAGCCTGCAAATGTGGGCTATGCGGCTACCACAAGGAAAGCTCTAATAAGCTTGCCTTGTCTCGCAAGCTAAGCTTGCAGGCCGCAACTGGTGTGCCAATGCTGGAGGCCCATGCAAGTGATGCTAGCATCACTTGTGGGCCTGCATCTCACCAGCATGCGCTGGACTTGTGCTAGTGCCTGCTAACTACCTACAAGCCAATTTACTCACGGGACAAACAAGCAGGCCCCACCCATAAACATCCCATTTTTACGAGGCCCACTCTCAATGAGAAAAATTCCCTTTCTTACCCCTGTGTAATTTTTCTAAAACCCCTCATTAAATCCTTTAATTATTATTTAATCCAACCAATTAATAATTCATCTAATGATTTTGACTTTCTTAATAATCTCGGTATAGACCCAGTCTATATGTTTTTTACTTAGTCAGATAAAGGCCCAAAGTATGTGACCTCATAAGATCCCGAACTATAGAGCCATTAGAGGTTAACCTAAATTTAGCTTCCTATCTGGGAACCTTTAGTCTTAGTGTTCTAGATTGATATGAACCTAATAACTCTAGATGACCAAATAGGCTTTCTAGCAAAGACGTATCATCCCCCTAAACTCAAAACATCATGGTCTTGTGACTTGATTAGGTTCTGTAATAGTAACCAATAGAATACACTCCTTCTATTGGGTTAAGTACCATACAATTTAGTGTGCTCAGATTAAGTGTTAACTCATGTAATAGCCATAGTTATCCTATACTTAGACTTGTTCACAAAAAACACCACTCGTCATAATGTATCAAGATTGACCAGGAACCCATTCTATCAATCTTATACACTGATAAGAGGTTTATGAGTGTATTACTTCAACAAGAGGCTTTAAGGTACAGCTCCCATTATATCACTATATCAGGAGGGATGGATCCTATCTTGACTACTCGGCTTACCAATAAGTGATCATCACTATACTCATAATCACCCATATCATCTTAATCACTAGGGTGTGAATAAGTATGACCCAAAGTATAACAAATCCCACAAAAGGTTACTTGTATCTCAGGTTTGAGGATACTTGTACTGCTACTGCAATAAGACATAACACCAATACATGGATATAGTTATTTCTGAGTGTCTATCTTATAGCGGCCTCCAATGTATTACCTAAATACATTCATGTGTCAACTCAAGGTGCCACCTTCAGCTCGTGAGATCGGTTGCTTGGATCAAACCCAAGGAGTAAGCCTACACATGCTAGTCAATCCGCTTCATTGATGTCCAGTCTCGATTAAAGTATGACTAAGGATATTTAGACTATTTATAGTAACACGTGTATGTAGTTCTCACACCACATAGCTCCCACTATGTCCTCGCACTTTCACTCTACGAAGTAGTCATGGACTTTGTCTTATGAATGAGCATATCTAATAGCACATATATATGATACCAACGAGATACATAATTCAAATAAACATTAATAAACAACAAAGATGCCTTTATTATTGATAACACTTGTCTGAAAACTATTTGTACATTATAGCTAATAAAGATATATCGCCTTGATTGCCTCTAGGCCACACATCATGTCTAACAATCTCCCACTTGCACTAGAGCCAATTACCCATGTGCTTCATGCCATACTACTTAACATGTAGGTTATGCTTAACCTGAGTCAACGGCTTTAATAGGCCATATGTTAGATTATGATCCGTAGGGATATTCTAAGCTTATATCCTTTCTAGCTACTATCTCTTGAATGAGATGGTATTTTCTGAGTATGTGCTCTGTTTCTTTGATGAGATCGGGGTTCCTTTGCCTGGGCAATAGGCCCATTATTATTGCAATAGACAATAATTGGATTTACAATGATGGACACCACACCGAGATCACTAATAAATCCCTTAAGCTAGACAACTTGCTAAGCTACTTCAGAAGCAGCTATATACTCAGATTCAATGGTTAAATCAACAATCGTATCCTATTTGAAGCTTTTCCAAAAAAACTGCCCCTCCATTTAACATAAACACATAACCTGACTAAGACTTGTAATCATCCTTGTCAGACTGAAAACTCGCATCAATGTATCCCTTTACAGAGAGATCACTTTCTCCATAAATTGAAAACATATCCGTAGTTCTTCTTAAGTAATTGAGAATAGTTTTAATGACCATCCAATGCTTCTCACCTGATAAAGTTGAAATATGCTCGTGACGCTCAACACATGTGAGACTTCAAGCCGGGGGCATACCATAGCACACATGATGGATCCTATCATCGAAGCATAGGGTATTCCATTCATGAATAATTTCTCCTTTTGTGTTCTTGGACACTCAAATTTAGAAAGGTTAATCCCGTGAGACATAGGGAGATAAACCTTTCTTGAATCCTCAAGGTTAAATCTATCCAAAACCTTGTCTATGTATGTACTTTGAGAAAGACCTAGCAACCTTCTAGATCTATCATGATAGATCTTTGTACCTAGTATAAAAGCTACTTCTCTAAGGTCATTCATGGAGAACTTCTTTGACAACCATGATTTTACTGTCTGAAGAAAAGGAACATCGTTTCCTATCAGTAAAATTTCATTGACATATAATACAAGGAACAATAATCGCACTCCCACTAGCCTTCTTATATACACAAGGCTCATTAGTGTTTGATACAAACCAATTTCTCGGATTATCTCATCAAACCTAATATTCCAACTCCTTGATGCTTGCTTAAGTCCATAAATGGATATTTGCAATTTGCATACCATCGAGCCATCCTGGGATGTAAAACCTTCAGGTTGTATCATGTATACATCCCGATCAAGGTTCCCATTAAAAAATAGTGTTTTCACATCCATCTGTCAGATCTCATAATCGTTATGAGCAACGATAGCAAGGAATATTCTGATAGACTTTAACATGGCCACACGTGAAAATGTTCCATCATAGTCAATGCTTTCCTTTTGAATGTAACCTTTAGCACTAACCTTGTTTTATAGGTAATCACATTACAATCCATGTCAGTTTTCTTCTTCAAAACCCACTCACATCCTATGGGCTTCATCCCACTTGGAGCATCAACCAAGTTCTAGACTTGGTTTTTGTACATGGAATCCATCTCTATCTTCATGGTTGTAAACCATTTGTTAGACTCTGAGCCTTCCATTGACTCCTTGTAAGTCTTGGGCTTATCATTTTCTATAAGGAAGATATGCTTATCATCAGTGATGAAATAACTGTATCACTTGGGAACAATTGGAGCCCGACCTGACCTTCGCAATGTCGGTATTATAATAGGTTGTTCTATGCTTACACTTTCTTATATAATAGGTTTAGGAACAATCAGTTGATTGTCTATTTGATCCTCTTGAGCACCTAGCTTAAGATTGCTCCCACTAGCTTTTGCAAGTATATAATCCTTCTCGAGGAACTGAGCGTTCCAAGAATAAGTACCTTTTGTTCCTTGGGATCATAAAAGGTATAACCCATAGTCTCCTTAGGGTAACTTACAAATAAACACCTATCAGACTTAGCACCTAGCTTATCTTAACTTATCCTCTTTACAAAAGTAGGACATCCCCAAACTCTCAGGTGAGAAAGAGCTGGTTTGTTACCATACCATATTTTGTATGGTGTTTGATCAACTTATTTCGAGGGTACTCTATTTGGAATATTAACTATGCTCTCAAGTACATAACCCCAAAAGGATCTGTTGAGTTCTTATTGGCTCATCAAGGACCGAACCATATCGAGTAGGGTTCGATTTCTCCTTTCTGACACTTTATTCTGTTGGGGTGTATAACGAGATGTCTATTGGGATAAAATACCATTATCCCTTATGTAATCCTGAAACTCATAGCCTAATATTCACCGCCTCAATCAGATTGAAGGGTCTTGATACTTTTCCCAAGCTATTTCTCTACTTCGGTTCTGAACTCTTTGAATTTCTCAAAACTTTCAAACATGTGCCTCATTAGGTACAAACCATATTGTGAGTAATCTTCGAAAAAGTTTATGAAGTAGATGAAACCTTCATGTGTCATAACACTCATTAGACCACATAAATCAGAAAGTATTATTTCCAAAGTACTTGTGGCATGCTGACCTTTCCTTTGAAAGGTTTCTTAGTCATCTTACACTCTAAACATGGCTCGCACGCCCCATAGGATTCCCATTCCATTAGGCCTAAGTTACCACATTTGTGTAACTTAGTAAAGCGAGTCTCATTTCAGTGTCCTAGATGACAATGCTATAAGTATGAAGATTTCTCATTAGCTAACTTTGATTTCTTAACTATGTTCATGTTTAGAATTTCAGGATTAGTATCTAGAACATAAATGCCATCAACACATATTTCACAAGCATAAAAAAGATCACTATTGTGTCGAATTTGACAATTATTATTAGAAAATAAAATCTCAAATCCATCCATTGCTAAACATGTAACAAAAATAATATTCTTAGTGACGACAGGAATATAATAGCAATTGTTCAAAACTAAAACAAGGCCATTATGCAATCAAAGGCTATATGTCCCTACAGCTATTGCAGCAACTCATGCTCCATTTCCAACTCTTAGGTCCATTTCCCTCTTTGCATGCCTCCTAATATTCCGCAACCCCTACACAGAAGTACAAATATGACTCATAAGAAACTATAAAGAAACTCTCTATCATGAACATACCTAAAGTAGGTGCCTCACCTGGCTTCTTCATCACTTGTTCAAAATTAGAGCCTTGCAATCACGTTTCCATTGTCCGGGCCTTCCGCACACGAAACGTATCCCTTTGGGCTTCTCCTTTTCAATTATCACATTTTTAAACCTTCTTGTTGATAGGTTTTAAACCCTTACCTTTTTTGCAAGTCTTACTTGCCAAGGTACTTGTTCCTCTATCCTCTAGACCATCTTCAAAACTTCTAAGTTTCTTAATAAACTCTGATGTCTTGCTAGTCTTTCTTGACATAAGATAATCTTTCACGTAGGGTGAATATTTATCAAATAGACTCTCTATCATAGTCTATATATCATTCATGAAATTTCTTTCAATTCCTATTTGAGTCATTCTCTTCTAATACTCAATGTATTCAATGTAATGCTCGGTGGCCAGGATCCCATCATTTCTCCCAAAGGTATAGAAGAACTTTTATATTTCATTCCACTCAATTTTCCTACCCTCATGAATTCCTCTGAGATGGATCAGCATGGATTTTAGATCTATACCATCATGCTACTTCATAAGCTTCATGGTCATGGTTCGAGCATTGCGGGTGAAACCATAAAAGGATCCTTCTTATGCTTAAAATATGCCTATTTCTATTTGGTAGAAGCCTCAGCATCAAGATTGACTGTTTCAGGATTATCCAAAACATAATCCACATTGCTCCTCTCAAGCTCTTTTCTAAGAGCTTTAAACCAATCGTTAAAATTGATCCCTATCAACTTATTATCAAGTATCGGATGAAGATTTATGTTTGGTTTCATTGTTCAACATAGATACAAGATGAAAATTGTTCAGACATTAGTATATGTACATGCATTTAATATAAGGTCTTTAATTAAACACATATATCCTACTATTTTATCCACATTCAAATAGCCCCTTCTATTGAATTCGGGAAATCCGGTCTAACCAATTTTCCTTAATAGGTAGCATAAATAGCCCATCAATTATAACCCCCGCTATAGTAGGTCAAGCCAAAACAAAAAACCATGGTTGGAACCTATCTATTTGCATTCCATGCAATTGCTAGTCCATTTGAGTTCTCTTTCTCGAGATGCATGTACCTATTTGTAGAACTCCCTCAAAATATGTCTCCAATCTAGCATTAGCTCCATTAAAATGGACAAATAATCAATTATGGTTAAGGCACTAACCCCATCTAGTCTCATGACCAAAAACATGGTATGGGAAAGCATGTTGTAAATGCCCTTACATCCGTCAATAAGGTTCAATCACGACTTATGATGGGAAGACAATATACCACCTTAATGATGTTGTAGGGATTTTATTGGTGCATTTGGTATCGCCCTAGTCTAGGTTTTATACGATGGATATGATTATGATAGTAATAATTCTAGGCTATTTAGAATTATTAATCTAATGGAACATGCTCAAGACTGGTACATCATAATCAAGCTAGGTTTGCGGACATCATCTGGTGGAACTGCAGCCCACCAGTATACGATGGCCTTGTGCCAGCACATGCTAGCAGTCCACGAGCCAATTTGCTTGCAGGGCAACCGTGCGGGCCCCACCCACAAACATCTCGTGTTCGCGGGGCCCACTTGCAACGGGAAAACTTCTGTTGCTCACCCTTGGGTAATTTTTCCAAAACCCCTCCTTAAAACCTTTAATTATTATTTGGTCCAACCAATAAATAATTCATCCAATGACTTTGACTTTCTTAATATTCTCAACATAAACCCATTCTTTAAGTTCTTTACTTAGTCCGATAGAGACCCAAAGTATGTTACCTCATAGGATCCTGAAGTATAGAGGTGCTAGAGGTTAACCTAAACTTGGCTTCCCATCCAGGAACCTTTAGGCTCAGTGTTCAAGACTGATATAGAACCTGATAACTCTAAATGATCAAATGGGCTTTCTAGCAAAGGTGTATGATACCCCCATACTCAGAATGGCATGTGCTTGTGACTTGATCCGGTTTTCTATGGTAACCAATACAATATACTACTTCCATCTGATTAAGTACCATCCAATTTACTAAGCTCGAATTAAGTGTTAGCTCATGTAATAGCCGTAGCTATCGTGGAGTTAAACTTGTTCACAAAGAACACCACTCGCCATAATGTATCATGATTGACTAGAAACCTGTTCTATTAATCTTATACTCTGATCAAAGGTTTATTAGTGTGTCAATTTAAGGTACAACTCCCATTATATCACTATATTAGGAGCAATAGATCCCATCTTGACTACTCAGTTAACCAATGAGTGATCATCACTATATTCGTAATCACCCATATCATCCCGATCACCAAGGTATGAATAAGTATGACCCAAAGTATAGCAACTCCCACTCAAGGTAACCAGTATCTCAGGTTTGAGGATACTTGTACTGCTACTGCAATAAGAAATAACACCAACACATGGATATAGTTATTTTTGAGTGTCTGTCTTATAACAGTCTCCAATGTATTACCCGAATACATTCATGTGTCAACTCAAGGTACCACCTTCAGCTTGTGACATTGGTTGCTTGGATCTAATCCAAGGAGTAAGCCTACACATGATAGTCTATCCGCTTCATTGATGTCCATTCTTAATGAAAGTATGACTAGGGATATTTAGACTACTCATAGTAAAACATGAATGTATTTCTCACACCACATAGCTCCCACTATGTCCTCGCACTTTCATATTGTGAAGTAGTCATGGACTTTGTCTTATCAATGAACATATATAATAGCACATATATATGATACCAGCAAGATACATAATTTAAATAAACATTGATAAACATTAAAAATGCCTATATTATTGATAACAATAATCTAGAAAATGTTTGTACATTATAGTTAATAAAGATATATCACTCTAATTGTCTCTAGGGCATACATCATGTCTAACAAGGTGTTCTCAAAGAAGAACAAGTAAAGAAGATTTTGAGAAGTTTAACCAATGATTGGTAGGCTAAGAAGAAAACAATAGAGGAGGCCCATGACCTCTCAACCTATAAGTATGATGAGATAATTGAATCTGTAATTACTCATGAAATATCAATGTAAACCTTCCGAAAGAAAGAAATAGATTAAGCAGAAGGAAAGAAAGCTTTCATTCTCAAAGCTGAGACTGTTGCTAATAGCTCCTTAGAAGATGATGAAGAAATGGCTATGCTCGCTCGGAAATTCAGAAAATTCATGAAGAAGAAATAAAAATTCCTCAAGAGTTTCCAAAAGAAGGGAAGCTTTCCTCAAAAGCTAGAATATCAAAAGAAGGATTTTACAAAGGCAAAATTCAAATCCTATGAAGATAAACCTAGAGGAGAAAGCTCAAAGAACGTTACCTGCTTTGAGTGTCATCAAGGAGGGCACATCAACTCTAGCTGCCCAAAGCTAAGGAAGGATAAAAGTAGAATAGTAATGGCGGCTACATGGAGTGACAGTGAGAATGAAAATTCTCCAAAATCATCTGTAAATGAAGAAGAAACTACTCAAATATGCTTCATGGACACAAATTATATGGCACCAATCATTGAGCCTAATGATTATAACATAGAAATAATGTCTTTATCAAATCAAGCCTCTCAAAACCAATCTTGCCAAAATGATGAGGTACACCTGTGAGCACGGGATTTTGTACCAGCTCGCGCGTTCAATGATGATGGATTTTGGGGATATTTATCCTCGAATCACATGATTTTCGACCGTCCGACGATCTTCAAATGGGAGTTCTCCTCGTCTAAAATAATGCTTGGGACCCTAAATAAATATTTAGGACCATAGAAGATATTTAAAAGCCTCAAAGTGAAAATTTACGGGCTCAAAATATTTTTAAAGGACATAAATAATTTTTTTAAGGATCCAAAATAATTTAATTGGGTTACTTGGAAATATAGGTATATATAACCTGTATATATATAAATAAATATATAAATATAAATAAATATATAAATATATATATATATATATATATATATATATATATATAATATTAATTAATAAAAAAATAAAAAAAAATAAGAGAGTACTGTAGGCGGGGACCAGCCAAAAGCTAAAAAATGTTTGGCGAGGACTCACCAAACTTTCTGTTTTTGCATTTTTCGGGACTTTTTTTTCTATAAATAGTCGGACCTATTTGGATTGAAGGGGGCTCGAAAATTTAGATAAAAAAATTAGATTATCAGATAAAAAGACAACGAGAAAAACACCAAAAATATTTTCTTTAATAATTTAGATCCAAAGCACATTTGGATCTCAAATCTTGATTATTTTCATCTATTTCTTCTTCCTACATTTCTTAAAAATCCTCATATAGTCTCGGGTCTAAAACAAATTTAGAACTCGAGTCTAATTATTTTTTGGATAAATATTTTCTTCAAAGATTTTCGAATCCAAAAGACTTTTGGACTCCAAATTTTAATTGTTTTCAAATCTTTTTTTTCACCTAATTTTCTTTAAATATCCTCAGATATTCTTGGGTCTAAAAAAAATTTAGAACCCGAGTCTGATTATCTTTTTGGATAAATAAACACTTATTTTCCAATTAAACTACAATTAAACCAAAACGAACGAGGAACACTCCCGGGGATCGAACGGATACGCCGAAGTGGATTCATACCGCAAGGGTAAGCCTCTGAGTTCCTTGAACTGCAGATTCCGTGCTTTCATTTGATTCATTTCTTTTTAATTTTTATTTTTGGCCTAGGAATTATTTTTATTCCTTGTTATTGTAAATAATGTTGTAATTCTCTTCATCTTTTATTTCTTTTTAATTTTTTATGTTAGAATTCCCTCACGAAGGGAATAAAATACATTCCCAGATAATAGACCTCACCTTTTGCCATGCGGTCATTTCCACTAATAAAATTGACCAACATACGTATAAATAAAAATGAACTATTTTTATTTAAATTAAAACCTTTAAAATCTTCGATGTTTTAATTAGGCCACACGAGCCTTGCTAAAATCAAATCAAACATATGTGATATCCCTTGTGCTAACCTTTGTGGATGCAGGTTAGATGTATGTTTAGGCTTGTGCTAACCTTATGCTAAACATTTGCGAACCCCTAGCGACCAAAGGTACTTAGCGAGTGGATCACTTGTTGCCACATCGCATGGACTCTCTTGAACCTATTAGGGAAAAGGGAGAAAGTGTATCTTAGTGCTACAAGAACCTTCTACATCAACAACCCATCGACCAAACTAATATAAGGAAACCTTAGACACTTCCACTAGGTTTACCAAAACAAGATACATTTATTTTTGTGTAGGAACGAACCATAATATCCTTGTGATGTTAAGAAGAACCAAACCTAGAATTAGGAGCCTACCCTTTACATACGGGAGATATAAGGTTGGATGAGATATGTTGTGTGCTATGTGCTCATCTCCTCATTATGCATTCAAACGAGCATTTCTTTATATATGGCATCATGCTAACCACGATCTTTGTGCAGACACTAATATGCACACTCACATACCATGTTATGCTTGGTATTAATACCAACCACCTAGTTTTAGAAGATGCACCAAGACAGCATCACCTAGGATTAGGACAGCAACATAGAGGTATCCCAAAAGGATGCCCGAACCTCTGGCCAAATGGGGCAATATATCCATCACCTTAGAAATTATAGGGTATAGCACACTATTTACCCGACCCCTCATGAAAACTATAAGGAGCCTGTTACCGCATGGGTAATATGGCATAATCACCAATATTATGAGCCTTGTAACTAGGCCTCGACGTCGCATGGATGTCACCTTTAAAGTTGGCATTCGCTGACTTCATCATAATCAAACCACTACATCCATGATCATTACTCATACATATATCATGCATGATCTGATCTCTGTCTTGTGTACTTCAGCAAAGGTTTAAAGAAGGACTGATCATCGCCTTGTCAGAGTCTCTCCCGTCATGGCTAGGCAAGGGAACATTCCGTCTCAATAGGAGGGTGTTCCATACACCGATTCGAGCGAAGATTCAGGTTCTAGGTCAGGTTCAGGTTCAAGACAAAGCTTTAACTTGAGCAGGGATCAATTCTTCAGCATGACCAACTACCAAGACGACAACAAGACAAGGGGCCATTTCACTTACGAGGGGCCCTTCTCCCAGACTCCGGGCCCGCAGTAGAACATTAGAGGAGAAATTACAAGTGGGCTGGAAGCCTTTGTTGCCAGTGAGCAGTTCATCCAGGCCATCCATCATGACGCCCGGTCAAGGCAAATGGAGGACTGTAATTCCGATAGGTTATCAGATTCCAAAAATGCGAGGAACATTCAACCCCCCACCAATGGCTGTCCTCGAGCAAGGAGACCACTATCTTTTCCTAGTAACAATCTTCCAAGCAACATATTCTAGTTTGGCACTGGGAGTGGTCCAGCGTAATTTGGACCGTTTCAAGTGGGGTAAAGTTCCAAGGGTGATCAGGCTGCACCAGTCGGCATAGCCCAGCCACAGCACTTGTTAGGATCCGGTCAGTTCAGTCATCAGATCTTTAATGCACCACCCCCGCAATCAATGAACCAGCTATTGGCGATGTCAGTTAGCAAGCCAACTCCTAGTCTCGCTCCCCTTAGCTTCAACTCTCAACAGATTGGTTTTTACAACGCCGCTGCCCCTACTCTATTCCACGCTGGAATGAGCCCCCCAGTAAGTCAATACTGGTTAGGCCCTCATTCAATAGACGCTCTAAGCTTTGCCATTAGCTCTAGAAACATGACATTTACTCACAGCCAGTCTCACCCGCCACCTATGACCTTCACTCACCCTTATCAGTTGGGATTTCCCTATTACAATGAGGGTATGACATCTCAAGGACAAGGACCAAACATAGCAAAACTTTGGCAACAATTCCTAGCTACCCACGCTCATTAATTCTGGGGGAAGCCTCCCAGCCATTATCCGACACTTCTAGTGATGCATGAGGAAGATTGGCTCCCTAACAACTTTGTCATGCCAGAACTGTTGAAGTATAGGGTAGAGGGGGACCCCAGATCCCACCTGATGAACTATCAGATGATGATGAGGGCTAGGAGGATTTCGGATAAGATGTTATCCCAAGCTATTTATCATCACCTTAGGTGAGCCGGCCAATGAATGGTATAATAACCTACCCCTATAAGTTTCAAGCAACTAGGATCGCATGTCAAAGGCATTGGTAGAGAAGTACGGCTTCAACTCTTAGATGAAGACCACTATGCAGAACCTGGAAGTCGTTAAACAAATGCTTAGTGAGTTATTCAAGCCCTATTACGGTCAGTGGATGAAGACTCAGGTTTTATTGAAGGATCGACTTAGCTTGCCAAAGATGATTGTCAAACTCTTAGGTGGAGCCTTGCTAGCATATAGAAACCTCTTGGGCATAAACACCTTCACATCTTATAACGATGTCTTTGAGAAAGCCGAGAAACTAGAGAGGATTGAGGCCATGAACGTAGCAGTAGCTCACCTAATAGCAGGCCTTGGTGCAGGAAAGTCGAGGTAGAATCCTCATCAGCCCCCACATCTTCACAAACAAAGGAAAAAAAGTAGCAGTGATGGTAGTGCAAATGGAGTCAGTAGCTTCAGTATGACTGCCAAAGGAAGAATACCATGGGATCTCTCCTTACTCTGCCAATCTGGGTGTCCTATTCACAAAATTGAGGGAGTTAAAGATAGAGAGCGTGAAGCCTTGGGCTCCCCCTAAACCTGAAGAGAAGAATAATTTCTACCACTACCATGTGATGGCTGGTCATAGGACCAACAATTGCAAGGACCTCTTGAAGGCTATTCACAAGCTGATAGAGGATCGAGTGATTGAATAACCTGCATTAAAGCCTAGCACTACCAACAAACCCCTCTCGTAGTTCGATAACAAGGTAGGAATGGTGGACTCGGGCTTGGGAGAAGAGGCCATTAAGTAGTGCTTGAAGAAAGTAACAGAGGAATCTGTGATGATGATCGGGTCAGGGATCGACCAACACTATGTAAGGACCGATCTCGAATTGGGTATGAGTTCATACACATTGGAGCAACCGACAAGCTATCACTGCCCTAAGTTCAGGCTTTGCGAGATGTTAATATATGATTACCAGGATGCCCCGAGCTTTCATGTCTTCAAATATGAGACCCTTATGAGGGCGCAAGGCCTCCATGATGACATGTTAGCAACCTTATTCCCTTGTTCTCTATCGTGAATAGCAGGAGATTGGTATCTTACTCAGTCTCCCTCCACTAGGGGCACTTGGTAACACATCTCTCACACTTTCAAGCGGGACTTCTTGTATATGAAAATGCCTGAGGCCACCATGACGGACTTAGCGGCCTACACCCAAGATGAGGATGAAACATTCAAAGAGTATAGCTCTAGGTGGATGTTCATCCAAGTGACAGTCAAAGAGAAACTAGAAAATATCATATTGATGGGGATGTTGATAAGTGGAGCATGCTCAGAATTTCATCACCGACTCCACGCGTAAGAGTACATGGATCTCAGAGAGCTCATTGCGGTGGCATTGAAGGTGGATGCTGAATTCCAAAGCCTAGTACTAGAGATTATGATGATAGGGTCGGGCATTCCACCCAATCACATATTGAAAATGATATCCCGGTAGAACAAAGGGAAGGGGCCAACCCAACTAGGACAATTCGGAGTGACTAGCGTCATTGACAGTTTTCATGCCTCCGGGGCTTGCTTAGGCCCCGGATATAGCTTATGCGGAATGCCAATATAAGATGAAAGGGATTCGCTCGTCTTCAATGTCCTTAAGTTCTAAACTTTCATGACAGCGCAAGGACTTACTAATTGTGATCTAGTGAGGTTATTCATGTGCTCACTATCCGAGGCTGGAGGAGAATGGTTTGGTAATCAACTGGGGGAGATGAAGCGTGATTGGAAGCATATATCTGAGGCCTTCATCAAGGATTTCATACACATGCAGCAACCTGGACCAACCTTGAGGGAACTAATAGCTTGTGTACAGAAAAACTACGAGTCCTTCCAGAAGTATACTCGACACTGGATGAACATTCAAGTTCACATATAGTATAGACCAGAAGAGCACCTCTTTGTACAAATGTTGATCAACGGGGCAAGACCCTCATACCAGGAAAGTCTCGATCCAACAAGGATCACTAGTTTTGAGACTCTGTTCGATTTGGCTGCAAGACTGGATTAGTTCTTTCGGGAAACAGGGCAACAGGTCAATATGGTAGGGTCAGGCATGGCATCAAGTCAGGAGGTGGAAATGATTGCTAAAGCCAATCCTGGTATAGTTCCCATGATAGAAGGTGCAACTGAAAGAGACCTTGATCAGGGAAATCACATAAGTTCCCTCGATGATAAAGAGACATCGGTGGAGGTCAAAGGAGGATCGGTATGCAAGAAAGCGAGGATGGCCATCAAGTGTGAAAGTGAGATCTTAGGGGAATTCATAATGATAGTCTACTCCAGCAACAGCTCTTCCCAAGCCATGGCCCGACTAGAAGAGGGGCAGAGGGTTCTAGGAATCCCTAGGATGACACCTTGCTCATGTGCCCAGGTCAATTTTAGCAAGATGCTAGTATTCGAAGATAGTGACACACCCTCCTTTCACATAATAAAGTTCAATATCCTCATGTGGGCCCAAGGCCTCATCGATGAAAAGTTGGCTACATTCTTCCCATGTTTATTAATGGGAGTGTCTGACGATTGGTATATGAACCAACCGGATTTAATTAAGAAGGATTGGGGAAGTATATCTACGGCTTTTAGGTAAGATTTCATACACAAAAAGAGATGACCTATGGAATTCAGGGAACTCTCATCCTGCCAACTAGCGGAATATGAACCCTTCATGGAGTACGCCCATTTTTGGATGGCTATACAAGTGATAGTAAAGAGAAAGCCCTCAGAGGCAATCTTGGTGAGGTTGATGATCGAAGGAGTCTGCTCAGAAGTCATCTTATGGCCCATCGCTTCGCAACCTTTGAGGAGATATTACCGAGAGTCCACAAATTAGATTAGATAATCCATGAAGATGAAGATGAGGTCCTCATGGTAGGAACGGGGATACCTGTCGGCCATGTCCTTCAGATGATCTCACAATCTAACCCTGTAATAGGTACCGTGGGATCCAACACTAAGAGCTCAGGTGAAGTTTCTGAGCCATTCAACTTATTCGATCCTCCCACAGATATGAAGGATGAAGACGAGGTGAAATAAGGCTGGTGTACGAGTCTAATAGACTTGGATGCCTATGGGTTCCGATCCAGGAGGAAAAGTAACCATAGCATAACCGATCCGGTAGAAGGAGAGACCATTATGCACATAGCTGAGACAATTATTTTAGACAAATACCAGCTCCAGAAGCCCAAGCGAGATCAGGAGGAGGCCCAATATCCGTGGTAGACATCCGAGGAAACTCGGGTTCTTGAGAATGGGATTTTGCGAATCACCCTTAGCGGTTAGGTGTTCAGGTCAGAAAATCTAGTCCAGTTGCGAGACTCGGTAGCCAAAGAAATCTCTAGGGATTCCATTGAACCACCACTCCTTCCTATCATGGAGGAAGAAGATCTAGACATCGACCCCTTAATGCACCAACTAAAGACAACCCTGACCAAATACATCATTTGGCAACTATTGAGCTTCTTAGTGACTCACCGGAAGGGGTTAGTTAAAAAATTGAAGGAAATGGATGAAACTCCAACCACATTTGTCATAGAGATGTGTGCAGCAATCGGAGAGGGCATTCTGGTCAAGAAATTTCCCACCATCTCCTTCGATGACTCAGACCCACACCCTGAGAAGAAGAACCATAACCGAGCACTTTTCATTCGAGGTAAACATTCTGGATAGGTGTATCCCATGTGTCATGGTTAATGGTGGCTCCGCCCTGAATTTGTACCCTTTAGAAAGCTCTCCCACATCTAGGGATGAATGAAGGCATGATAGAGAGGTTCGATACAGTGATCCGGCGTATGATGACTCCATAAGGGGAGTAGTGGGTACCTTTACTACAAAGGTGATGGTAAGAGGCATGGCTGTAGAAGTCAAGTTCACTGTACTTGACATCCTGGTCTCATACTCTTTGCTCCTGGGGAGACCTTGGATACATGCTATAGGGTCGTTCCGTTAACACTCCATCAGAAGATCAAGCTGATACATCGAGGAAAGCCGATGACCATTGAGGCCGACCAGGAGTTCATCAAGGCGAAGGTAATTTCGTGGACTCAAGATATCCACGTTAACTAAAGAAAGAAGGAAAAAGCAGATCCCGATCAGATATCATCACTCCTCTCAAAGGCTAAAAAAGAACATGAAACGCTAGGGATATGTACCTAACAAAGGCCTCGGGAACTACCACCAGGGCACGAGCGAAGCTATGAATCCCATTTCTCTGGTGCCGAGATTCGGTCTTGGCTTCACTCTCAAGAGCAAGATCTACAGGCATAAGAAGCCTCTCTTCTGTAACATGGTGAGCATATGCGAAGTAGAGGGGAAGGAGCAGCATAAGGGTGGGGCTGAACCCTTAATCATGAGTGGTGAAGAAATTCCTAGCTTTGAGATCTTCAACGACGTGTTCGACTTCGAGAATGATCTCTTTATCATCCCAGCCACTAGCGGTGAGTCGGCTACTTAAATCATCCAACTAGATTTACCTGTTCTATCAATGAGCTCAGCTGAAGATAAGGGAAAAGCTAAGGTGTACCAGGAAGACGAGCCTGAACCTGACCCGGAACTTAACCAGGAGGATATCGGAGAGGCATTGGAGGCCATCACCAAATATTTGTCAGTATTCATAAAGACCAAATAGCTCAAAGGCGAAAGTTCAAATAGCGGCTCCCTAACGGTGGCAATAAGGACAGTCATTGAGGAGATGCAGCAGATGAAGCTCCAACCCACGAAGATAAAAGACTCAGCTCCTGCTCTACAGTTCACCCAAGGCCACGGCGATGTCCCCAAGACACTCATTACTGAAGAAGCCCCTCCACCTGTGGAGGAGGAAACAGATGATGTAATCTTTGACATATCGAACATTTGTGATGTGAACAACTCAGCCTATGCTGCATTTAATTCAATGAATCCAAACTTTGCTTTATTTGTGAGATGTTTAGCCAGATGGCCACATACATTTCTTAAACATACACATAATTTTTTTAGCATACATGATGCATCATTACATGAAATCAACCTAGGTACAAGTGAATCACCAAAAATGTTGACTATTTCTAAAGATTTGACTATTAAGGAGAAGGAATATATAACTCAGGTACTTATGATCGCAAGATTTTGACTATACTCGTTTCGATAGGCTTATATTTTGTAACGGTGCCAAAAACCTTATTCCCCACTTTTCTACCGATAAGATAAAAGTTCAAAATACGAACAGGTGTTGTCAATACCACTTATCAAATAGAAAAATGGTGACCACTGCAAGTATACAGTTTCGATGTAGTTTTAAAAGATATCAGTCCCACAGGGAAGGAATTTGGTTCTAAAGACCAACTAGAGTTACGAAACAAATGAAATAAGATAATTTGTATTAGAGAGTTTGGATGATAGACTGATGAATAGATAGATGTATGAACAGATTAGAGAAAATTTAAAATATATAGATATTTCCTAAGAACAAATTTAGTATAGAAAAACATGCAAAATCATCAAGAATATTTCATACACTAGATAACTTCAACAAATACGGTTCTAGACCCCCTAGTATTCAATAATTCATAGTAGAGCAAGACATGAGATGACTTTTCTAAATCTAGGGTAAATGAATTATGACACTTATAAGAACCTGGATAACAATATTACTATACTTAGTACGGGCCACTCTCACATAGCCATATTTAGCAAGTTACAATTCCAAAAATGTTAGCTCACTAAATAGCGTTATAATCATAGATCCTGTGATTATACACAATCTTATTAACCCCAAAATCACTCTTAAAGTTAACTCGAAAGATATAACTTGATTAATATAAATGACGCAAGATGAAATACTCGTTATGACACATAGACATATCATAAATTTTGAAATAGAAAGTATAAGCAAAAAACAAAGTAAAGTTGTAAGGTATGCAAGTGAAAGTTAAAGTTAATTAAACCGTATCCACTCTTTAATGGGAGTTGTCAATTCCCAGAATTCTTGTATCTACTTTGAATTCGGTCTCGACTAGTATAGAACCTCCACTAGGATGCTATTCTTTGTGAATATCGAATAAAAGAATGTTGAAGAATGAAAACTTATATTGATAAGTGCTTTGCAATTACACTCATACAACAATCGCTCGAATTTGTGGAGAAATCTAGTGATCGAAATAAGAATAGAATCACTTATACATTTTTCTCACTATAACTTTGAACGTAGCAAAATCTATACTATTTTCACTCTCTATCATACACGCATACTATCCTTCAATGTCTATTACCTATTGCCCCACCACCATGCACTAAAATGGTTAGTTTTGAACCCTATTTATAGAGTGTGAAGGGTTGTGTCTATCCAAATGAAGAGACGTGTCCATTGGCGATGGGTTGCATCACTTCAATATGATTAGAAGAAAAGATTCATCCTCATCCACAATGGAAAGGAACCTTTTCATGATTGGTTGACTTCTATAAGGTGTCTTTTCGGTTGACAGTTGATCGTGGTTGATGGCGGTTGATCTTTCTTATCCAGCGGTTGGTAGTTGAGAAGAGATAACCAATAACCATCACAAGTCGAGATCGCGAATCACATGTCGTGATCGTGAACAATGATTGAAAACTTTCTTCTTGTGAAGAGAAACAAGTCATGACTGTTCACCAAGTTTTGGGCTACACTTGTTCCAAAAGACTTTTCCCCGGCAATGGTGCCAAAAAAACTTGTTCGCAAGGTTTCGACTCTACTGACACTGAGGATTTATATTTTATAAAGAAGCCAAAAACCTTGTCTCCCACTTTCCTACCGAGAAGATAGGAGTTCAAAATACGAACAGGTATTGTCAATACCGTTTATCTAAATAGAAAAATGGGGACCACTGCAAGTATACATTTACGACGTAGTTTTAAAAGATATCGATCCCCCAGGGAAGGAACCAGTTCTAAAGATCAACAAGAGGAACGGAACAAAAGAAAATAATGTAATTTATTTTGGAGGAATGGAATGATGGATGGATAGATAAATGTATGAAAGATTAGAGAAGATAAAAAGTATATAGATATTTCCTACGAATAAGTATAGCAAAGAAAACATGCAAAATCATCAAAGAAATTACGTACTTTAGATAAATTTAACAGATTCGGTTCTAGACACTCAGATATTTAATTATTCACCGTAGAGCAACACATGAAATGACTTTTCTAAATCTAGTGCAAACGAATTAAGACGATTATATAAAATTGGATAACAATATTAATATGCATAGTACGGGTCACTCTCACATAGCCATATTTAGTAAGTTACCATTCCGAAAATGTTGGCTCACTAAACAGCATTATAATCATAGATCCAGTGATTATACACAATCTCGTTAACCCTGAAACTACTCTTAAAGTTAACTCAAAAGCTTATAACTTGATTAATATAAAAGACTTAACACGAAATACACATTATGACACAGACATATCATAAACTTCAAAATAGAAAGTATAAGTAGAAAAGTAAAGAAAATTTGTAAGGTATGCAAGTGAAAGCTAAATTTAATCAAACCGTATCCACTCTTTAATGGGAGTCATCAATTCCCGCAATTCCTGCATCTGCTTTGAATCCGGTCTCAACTCATACAGAACCTTCGCTAGGATGCTATTATTTGTGAATATAGAATAAACAAATATTGAAGAACAAAAACTTTTATTCATAAGTGATTTGCAATTACACTTATACAACAATAGCGTGAATATGTAGAGAAATCTAGTGATCGAAATAAGGTTCAAATCCCTTATACATTTTCTCGCTAACACTTATGAATGTAGCGAAATCTAGATATTTTTACTCTTTATCGATGCGACACACTTATCACTCATGCCACACCACATAATCCAAATATGAAATTTGTTGAGTCTTGAATCCTATTTATAGAGTACGAAGGGTTACGTCTATCCAAACTAAGAGTTGTGTCCATTGGCGAAGAATTACACCGCTTCATTGTGATTGGTTGAATTGGTTTGATCTTATCCACTTTGGAAAGGCACGTTTTCATGATTGGTTGACTTCCAAATTGTGTCTTTTCATTTGGTAGTTGATGGTGGTTGATCGTTCTTATTCGGCGGTTGAAAGAAGAGAAGAGTTGACCAAAAAAATGTCAAGGTCGCAATCGTGAATGATTATCGCGACCATGAATACTTAGTTGGAAACTTTCTATTGTGAAAGTTAACAAGTCGAGACCGTGATATATGTGTAACGATCATGACATGCCTTTTCTCACATGATTCCTCTTTGCGATTTCTACCGATCTTTGACATCTTTGATCCTTTGCCAAATCCTTAAATTCCATGCATCATTTTGCACCCTTTTCACTCTCTTTTCATATATTTCCAACTTTAATCATTTTACTTCCAAGATTTACCTAGTACATGCATTTGCATAAAAAAACAACTACATACTGCGTGAAATCTTTTATATGAAGTATAAAAATGACTTAAACTATAGTGTTTAATGTGTAAAATTATTATAATAATAAGTGTAATTATACACTTATCACACCCCCACACTTAACTTTTGCCTTGTCCTCAAGGTAAATTCAACAGAAGTGCAAAAAATAGTACTCAAGTTCATACCTCTTTTTGTGAAAGATTATTGTAGTGAGTAACACGTTCCCACGTTGCATAAGATTCAAGTAGAAGTTCAATATTTCGCACAAATTATTAATGTGCAATTCATATAGTCTAGTTGCATACCGTTGCTCTTAATGGAGGTCCAACCGAATCGCATCTTCTTACAAGCGTTATATGCATAATCGAATATTTCCTTATCTTATGCATAGTATAAAGTATAAAGGACATAGAAAGCACACTTTGAATAATTTTCTCTCAAGCCATTTTAGGTAACCTAGGATGTTAAAACACTCTTAGTGGTTACATTTTATGCTCTATACCACTCTCCCCTTTTTTCAGTGGTTGCATTTTATGCTCCATACCACTTTCTCTCATTTTTTTCTTTTAAGCATATGTTTTTAAAGTACTTTGTACTTTGCACCCATTTTTCTTGCTATGCTTTCTTTTCTTTTTTCACTCAATGAATGGTTGTAGTTTTTGCTCTGTACCATTCCTCACCTTTTGCATAACTCATTTGTTATCCTCTCTTTCTTTTGATTTTTTCTCTCAATACCCTCATCCTTTATTGATCAATTCCAAAGTATTATGGCTATAGTTTACTAACACTTTAAACACACTCAATACTTATAGGACTTATTCAAGATTTTCATATAAAACTCATAGTAAGAATACTACTAGATATAACTCCACTTAAACTTATCGGTAGCATTAAACTAAAACTATACAACTTATACTAATTCATGTTACATTGAAATGTAAATCAAAACTTACTTGGAATGGTTCTTTCGAATGTTACTCACCACACATCCTTGCCAAATTCATAAATGTTGTACTAATAACGCTCAAATTCAACATGCGCTCAAATTCGAAACAAAAATTTTGTTTGAAGTTTGCACTAACATCAAACTTGTAATACCTAACACTCAAAATAACCTTGGAAAAATGTTAGTAAAGTATAAGAATGGATAATGTATAAATAACACAAAAATCAGAAAAAATTTTCAAATTCTTCAATTTTACAAACACCCCCCACACTAAAGAACACAATGTCCTCATTGTGGAACACTTTATTAAAATATAAACCTAGTCTAAAACACATAACTGAAAAGAAAATAAAAGAAAAGAAAAGAAAAGAAAAAGAATTTGAACCCATTTTATTCATCGAAACTTGAATCTGGATTCCAAATTCTGCATTTTGAAATATGTATTCAACTTGCGGTTTAATGAAATGTTGGATTTTGTCAGTTAACGAACATCTTGTTGTATTATTAGTATGTCTAAGCATGCTTGGTCGACATCTTTCACGAACTTTCCTCTCCAAGTATCATTTTTACTTCCCGAGGCTTGTCTTGAATTACTACTTTCGAATTGAACTTCTTCAACATCTTCTTCTTGTTGGTTCTCTCGATATGTAGATTCATCAATCAGTCTACGCATCCTTACCCTTACTCAATAGGGTAAAAATGTAAACTTTCCTTCTTCTTCTTTAACCAATCATGCTCTCTTCATATACACTCCTCCCATGAAATTAAATTTCTCCCTTGGATTATACTAGTACGTTAATCGAATCTTTGCCCCCAAAATTATCCAACAAATTGCATTTGCACCTCCAACTCTAGCCTTTTTATGTTAGTAAGACTAGTGATGGATTCTATCATATACATAGGAAATTTTGGTCGAGACTACAAAACTGCACACTCCAATATTTCCAAGTCCTTCATTGACACCTTAGTTGTTTCATGTCAAAAGAAAAGACTTTGAGAAGTAAACTTGTGAAGGAAGAGAAGGCTATTACTTTAGATGTTTTTGTTGGATGAGTTTTTGACATCGTATCGATCCAATCCCATTAACTTAGTCCAAACATCTGTTAATTCATAATCTTCATCTCTCTAAATCTCATCAAAATTTTCTCCCAAACCAAACCATTTGATTAAATCCATCGTAGTGAACTTATACTCTTCTCCTACATTCCTGAATTTCCTTTTTAAAAAGTTCCCATCTTCAGAAACAACAACCAAGAATTTGAGGACCCATTCCTTGATAAAAGGAAATCGCATATTCACAAACTTTTCCAATCCAAACAGTGAAAAATACTCCTCCACTTCTGTGTGAATCCCAGCATCAATAGCAAAAGTTGGATCGTAGAAAAGCGTACAATGAAAATCGAAGTTCTTGATTCTTAAGTATCTTTCAACTTCTTCTTCACTATAGATTGGAAAGGGATAACCAAATTGATTTTGTCAATTCCCCACTTTGCTCTTCCTCTTTGATAATGTTTGTTTCTTCGGTGCCATGGAATTCATGAATTTTGAAACACAGATTTGAAAGATAAAAAACATGTTTTTGTAAAGGATTGAGATTATAAAAAAGAGTTTTTGTGAAAACAAACTAGGAAAAGTGGTTATTTATATAGGAAATAGAATAATTATTGCCTTTCCAAAGGATATATATATCAAATATAACAGTTAAAATATGGATGTTACAGTAGTAACTGCTGTGCAAATCGCACGGGTCGCAATTGCGAAGGTTAGTCATAATCATGGCTCTCTCTTATATACAGAGAGTTCAGATCATATTGATTACGTGCGTGATACAGGTTGCGGTCACGATATGCAAAATCCTAAATATTTTCTTATTTTCTTTTATTTGAAAAACTACACTAGTACATAAAAATACACTACTATATTATACTATGTAATAGGAAATAATAAGAGATTTAAGTATCAATGGAGTTTTTCAACCCCTCGACTTCATATTCATGGATGAAATCTAACTTAACAACCTCTTGGATGCAAGCATCAGTCAAGTCAAGTTTCATGCATATATCTTCATCCATTGGATATTTATCAGCTTTACCCATGTTAAATTCAACTGTATCAACACCTATCCTTAACTTTATTTTGCCTTCTAAAACATCTATCAATGCTTTGCCAGTATGCATAAAAGGTCATCCTAAGATTATAGGACACTTTTCATCATATGAAAAATCTAGCACAACAAAGTCTATTGGAAAAACAAATTTATCCACTTTAACTAGCACATCTTCTATTATGCCATAAGGACGTTTAATAGACTGGTTGGGCAATTGCAAGACCATATTTGTCATTTTAACTTCATCATCAAGCTTCAACTCTTTGAAGATCGATAAAGGCATAAGGTTTATACTAGCCTCAAGATCACATAAACATTTTGGAAAAGAAATGTTTCTAAGTTTACACAGAATTGTGAAAATTCTTGGATCTTTAACTTTAGTGGGCACTGTAGCAGTTATTATTTTGCTATAGTCTTCAGTTAAAGATACTTTTGATATTCCTTCTAAACTATGTTTACGAGATAAAAGTTCTTTAATAAGCTTACCGTCATTAAGAATTTGAGTAATGGCTTCAATGAATGAGAGGTTGATTCCCAGACCTTTAAGTTTGTTGATGAATTCGATGAATTACTTATCCTCATTTTTGTTCTTCATTCTTTGTAGAAATGGTGGTTGAGGGGGATTAACCTTTCCGGGTTTAGGTTGTTCATCCTCTCCTGCATTATCATTTGGTTTACTCAGATTTTAATCTAGTACTTCAATAACATCATTAGCAAGCATACCTGAAGGATTTGGTTCATCTAGTAATTTACAACTACAAAGGGCTATAGCATGCACATTTTCCTTAGGATTTCCTTCTATGTTACTAGGTAAATGGCCTTTTCCTCTAGATGGAATAGAACTCGCTAATTGACCAACTTGTATTTCCAAATTATGAATGGAAGATGATTGATTTTTAAACATTTGAACCATCTTATTCTCTAATTTTTGTAACATTCTTCCGACTCTAATTACTTATTACAAACTCTTTATAGAAACTAGTCTATTTTACTTGTTAATTGCCCTATTCTATCAGTACCCTAATAATTCTTTTGTTGATTATCACCATACTTCCAATTAGAATTCCTATAGTTATTTCCATTATTACAATAAGAATTCCCTTGACTTTGAACATAACTTAATTGCTCCCCAACACATGGGTTAAAGTTACACTCAAAAGCAGTGTGTCTAGTTTGACCACAATTTTCACATGTTAAAGGGTTACTATTATTTATATGCATGTTATGTATCTTATTAGATAAAGCAGATATTTGTGCTTGCATAACAGAAATAGAATCTAATTCATTGACCTTTTTAACTGAACTAGAAGATGTAGATGCAGCATGTGAATGAGTAGGATTAGTAATACTTACTTGTGCTCTCTCCACTAGCACATACTATTGCTACTTGCCATATCTTCCAAAAGATCAAAAGCTTCTTGACTAGTTTTCTTCATAAGAGATCCCGCAGCCATAGCATCAATCGCTCCTCTTGTTGCGTGATTTATTCCACTCTAGAAAGTTTACAGAATCACATTTTAAGGTAAACCATGATGAGGATAAACTCACTAAAGTTTCATATAAGGATTCACTATCGTTATAGGTAAAGGAAGTGATTTCTTTAATGAGTATTGCGGTTTTGCTAAAGGAAAATATTTAGTCAGAAAGGCTAGGGCTAATTGGTTCCAAGTAGTGATTGAATTTGGGGGTAGTGAATTCAACCAAACTTTCGCTTTATCACGGAGTGTAAATGGGAATAAGCGAAGTTTAACTGCTTCATCAGGAACATTGGGAATTTTTAAAGTATCACAGACTTCTAAAAAGTTTGCAATGTGAGAATTGGGATTTTCATTGGGTAGACCATAGTATTGCACATTATTGCTAATCATTTGAAGTAATGCTGGTTTTATTTCAAATTGATTTGCTGCAATTAGCGGTCTAGCAATTCCTTGATTGTTACCATTGATGGTTGGAATGACATGATCCATAAGCCTTGGTTGAGTTGGATCTGGATTTTCAACTTGTTTTTGATCATCAGCCATCCTTCTTACTTGTCTCTTATTTTTCCATTTCTTTGTCCTACCAAATCGTTCTATTTCTGATTCGAAAGATGCCAAACTTTCTCCTGAACTACGCGTACTTGGCATGCACACGCTAGAAAGAAAACTCAATGAATAAGCAAGGAAAATATGTTAATAACAAGAAAATATAAATAATAAAAAAAATAAAATAAAAATAAATCTAAATAACATGTAAAATATAATAGCCCGTTCTGTGGCAATTTGATCTCTAAAACGCACTTTCCTTCCCCTGCAACGGCGCCAAAAACTTGTTCGTAAGGTTTTGACTCTACTCTCTCTGAGGATTTATATTTTATAAGGAAGCCAAAAACCTTGTCTCCCACTTTCCTACCGATAAGATAAGAGTTCAAAATACGAATAGGTGTTATCAATACCGCTTATCTAAATAGAAAAATGGTGACCACTGCAAGTGTACAGTTACGATGTAGTTTTAAAAGATATCAATCCCACAAGGAAGGAACCAGTTCCAAAGATCAGCAAGAGAAACAGAACAAAAGAAAATAACGTAATTTATTTTGGAGGATTGGAATGATGGATGGATATACAAATTTATGAAAGATTAGAGAAGATAAAAAATATATAGATATTCCCTACGAATAAGTATAGCAAAGAAAACATGCAAAATCATCAAAGATATTACGTACACTAGATTAATTTAACAGATTCGGTTCTACACACTTAGATATTAAATTATTCACCGCAGAGCAACACATGAATTAACTTTTCTAAATCTAGTGCAAACGAATTAAGATGATTATATAAACCTAGATAACAATATTACTATGCTTAGTACGGGTCACTCCCACATAGCCATATTTAGCAAGTTACCATTCCAAAAATGTTAGCTCACTAAATAGCGTTATAATCATAGATCCAATGAATACACAATCTCGTTAACCTCGAATTTACTCTTAAAGTTAACTCAAAAGCATATAACTTGATTAATATAAAAGACTCAACACGAAATACACATTATGACATATAGACATATCATAAACTTGGAAATAGAAAGTATAAGTAGAAAACAAAGCAAAATTGTAAGGTATGCAAGTGAAAGCTAAATTTGATCAAACCGTATCCACTCTTTAATGGGAGTCGTCAATTCCCGCAATTCCTACAACTCTTTTAATTTGGTCTCGACTCGTACAGAAACTCCGCTAGGATGCTATTCTTTATGAATATTGAATAAACAAATATTGAAGAATGAAAACTTTTATTGACAAGTGATTTGCAATTACACTTATACGACAATCGCTCGAATATGTAGAGAAATCTAGTGATCGAAATAAGGTTCGAATCACTTATACATTTTCTCGCTAACACTTATGAACGTAGCGAAATCTAGATATATTTACTCTCTATCTATGCGACACACTTATCACTCATGCCACACCACATAATCCACATGAAATTTGTTAAGTCTTGAAGCCTATTTATAGCGTACGAAGGTTGCGTATATCCAAATGAAGAGTCGTGTCCATTGGTGAAGAATTACACCGCTTCATTATGATTGGTTGAATTGGTTTGATCTTATTCACAAGAAAGCCACCTTTTCATGATTGGTTGACTTCCAAAAGGTGTCTTTTCATTTGGTAGTTGATGGCGGTTGATCATTCTTATCCGACGGTTAAAAGAAGAGAAGAGTTGACCATAAAACGATCAAGGTCTCGACCACGAATGATTATCACGACTGTGAATACTTGGTTGGCAGCTTTCTGTTGCAAATGTTAACAAGTTGAGAATGCGATATGTGTGTCATCGTGACATGCCTTTTTTCACATGATTCCTCTTTGTGATTTCTACCGATCTTTGACATCTTCGATCCTTTGCCAAATCCTTGAATTCCACGCATCTTTTTGCACCTTTTCACTATTTTTTCATAGATTTCCAACTTTAATCATTTTACTTCCAAGATTTACCTAGTACCTGCATTTGCATTAAAAACAACTACATACCACATGAAATCTTTTATATGAAGTATAAAAATGACTTAAACTATAATGTTTAATGTGTAAAATTATCATGATAATAAGTGTAATTATACGCTTATTAGCTCTCTACAGATTAAAGTAAGCCCCAAGAGTTTGGTATGAGAGGCTGACCAATTTCCTAATCGACAAAGGCTATGAAAGAGGAAAAACAGATATAAATTTGTTTATCAAGCGAAGGAGAGAAGATGTGTTGCTAGTCCAAATTTATGTTGAGGATATCATTTTTAGAGCAAATGATGAGAAGCTGTGCAAAGAATTCAGGAAATTAATGAAGAGAAAGTTCAAAATGTCTATTATGGGAGAACTCAACTTTTCCTTGGACTTTAAATCAAGCAAAATGAAGACAGAATCTTCATAAGTCAAGCAAAGTATGCCAAAGAAGTTTTGAAGAAGTTTGATATGGAGCATTCAAAGCCAATATCCACTCTCATGGTCACAGATACTATCTTAAGTAAAGATGAAGCTGACAAGTCAATAGATAACAAATTCTACAACGGAATCATCGGCTCTCTTCTTTATCTTAAAGCTAATAGGCCTGACATTCAATACGTTTTGTGCTACTATGCTCATTATTATGGTGATCCCAAAGAATCTCATTTAGCAACTGTAAAGAAAATTCTCTAGTATTTGCAAGGCTCTCTTGATGTAGGTTGTGGTATCCTAACAATTTTGATTTCACTCCAAGAGGATTCACATTTGCTGATTATGGTAGGGACAAGCTCGATAGGAAAAGCATCATAGAAGGATACCATTTCTTGTCTCATGGTATAGCAAGAAGCAAACTTCTGTTACTCTAAGTACAACTAAAGCTGAATACATGGCGGTAGGAAGTTGCGTAGCGCAACTACTATGGATTAAGCAGCAACTGAAAGATTATGGTATAAAGTCTAAGTGACTTGAAGTTATGTGTGATAACAAGAGCGTAATTAACCTATCCAAAAATCCATTTAAACATGGCAGGATGAAGCATGTCAATATTAGACATCACTTAAGGGATTATGTACTAAGAGGAGATGCCAAGTTGGAGAATGTTCAATCCGAGGAGCAGCAAGCTGACATATTCGCCAAATCATTGCCCAAAGAACAGTTTATTATTCTAAGGTAGCTTATTGGTATGGTGAACCCCATGTGAAGGAATAATAAAGAAATTTGGCTAAGTGTTGAAAAGCATACCTTAACTCAGCCAAATGAGGTAACATGTGTCTAAAACCATTTATTTTTTAAAAGTAACCCTATGTGAATCAATTTCACAGTTAAAAATCAAATTTCACTTTTTTCAAAAGATGTGTTTTTGAATTGGAACCGTCCGCTGTTAAACTCACCGTTTTACTAAGTCGGTGAATCAAGTGTTCATCTCAGCATTATTTTTAATCCTTTGTTATGGAGGCTCCACGTATCTATGCAAGTTGAGCAAGTCTACAAAAGCTAAAGTTTGAAAGGGAGAGAGGTTACTTGCTTCTTGAATTTTAATCGTTTTCTTTGCAAAACAACCCTAAGTTCATTTCTCTTCTCAAACTATTCTCATCTGCAAATGATGCTTACCAAAAGAACTCTAAAACTCCAAGGTGAATCAAAGAAGAAGATGTCTGTGCATATTAACGGTTTATGGCAGAGAAATGTTTTTCCATCTAGAACTATATTTACCAAAGTTGAGTGGGCTGAAGATTTGGATTTCGATCTAGTGTTTGAAGTGAACTATGGGAGTCTCCTTCTTAATTGGTTTATGCACAAAGTCATCAAGCAACAAAATCTCAGCCAGTCTTTCTACTTGAAGGCCCCGTTGTCAAAATCCTCATCAAGGGGTTTTACTCCACTCTCTACACAATTGATGAGGGTTTTGAAGATGTATTAATGGTAGAGTTCAATAATGAATCATTGATCTATGCCAATTTGGTGGCCAGCATGCTAAATATGCCTTTGAAAGGCACTATTTTAAGAAGGATTGGAGATGCAGAGGCAGTGGCTATCCTAGCAGATTGAGAGCTTCCCTCAGATTATGGGTCTGGATAGATAGCTACATTAGGAATGAGCTGAAAGATAATGGCTTGTCATGAGCTGCTCGTGAAGATGATTTTACCCAAGATGGGGTCCCTTAGTAGCTGCACCTACTTCAAGAGGTATGTGGTGTACCATATGGTAGAAGGCAAGCAACTTAATTAGCCAGTGTTGCTTATGCATCACTTGACCAAAGACCTCAAGCTGAAGAAGGCTAGAGTGGAACCAACTATGTTCCCAAAAGCTGTGGTGAAGGAGGATGAAGATGCATTTTTGGTAGACTTTGAGGGATCTAGCGAGGAGACCAATGAGGATGTTCTTCTATCTACTCAGCTAGAGCAACTCCCAACAACCTCTTCCACAGCTTTTTCTCCTAAAGCAAAAGCTGGCTCTAAAAGAGTAAGAGCCAGCCTAGCAAAAGAGAGGGGAGGAGTCACGCCTGCCCAACCATAAGCTATGCAAAGAAAGGCCCTCAAGCTAAAAACTCGAGCTCAGAAGGAAGTTGAGGCGAAGCAATGGGCTGAAGAAGAAGAGGATGCTAAGAACAAGGAAGAAACCTTACTCTAGAGAAAGCGCAATCTCTAGAGGACTAAAGAAACTAAGGAACAAGGGACCTCCAAGAAAGGCAAACAGGACCCTAAAACTGTCAGTACATCCACAGCAGCCCATGTGGAGGAAGTAATTTCCAAAGCTAGGGGCACCCAGAGAAAGCGCTCTGCCACCACTCACCCTATCAAGAGAAATGTTCAAGTGCTGAGCAATGACGAAGAGGATGTTGGTGGAGATGTAGAGATTTTAGACCAGGAAGAATCTGCTCTTCTTGAGGCAACATACCTCAAGAAGCTTCCACTCAGCCTGATCCTTCTTCTGCTCAAGCTAAGTTACCTAAGGCTGACCTATCCTTGGGTCAATTAGCTAATCCACAAGTACCTCTCCTACCCCAGTTTTTTTGTAAATCCTTCCATTCCAACTCTTATATATTATGAAATTCCTTCTATTCCTGTAAATTCTCCTTCTCAGCCTCAAGATTCTGTAAATTCTCCTAAATTTACCCCAACTTCTCACACTCAAAATACTTCTTCTTCTCCTCCACCAAATACTAAAATTGCTATAATTCCTTCCCCTGTAAAAACCAAATCTATTCTCATTTCTTCAACTGTACAAACTCTTAAACCAACCTCTTCTTCAAATCTATCCTCTACCCCTCTAACCCCTCTGGTTAGGGAAGTTCCTAATGCTAAGAATCGCTCAGCATGAAAAAGCAAGTGAAGAAGGTGCTAAGGTAAATTTTATAGCTAATGAAGTATCTCCTTCTAGTAGCAAGCCAGTCCAAGTGGACTTGGATGATACAACTATCATAGCACATATTAGAGAGCTCGCAAGGAAGCAATTCCTCTCTTTAAAAACTTATGCTGAGTTAGATGGAGTAGTAAGCCATGTGCTGTTATCTCAAGAATTGATATAATTTTCCACTAAAACTAAGGCCAAAATTCTAGAGTTTGAGGAACACTTTAGTATTCCTTCTGAATTCATCTACTTTGAGGAGTTTGAGAAGATCCAAGGGAGCTTATTTGCAATTCACGACCACCTGGCGAAGGAGAGCGCTGAAAGTTTAGTGGACAATATGGCTCTAATCCTAACTAGGCTATCTAATTCTACAACACATCTCAGCGTAGCTGTTAAAATCCATCCTTACGTCTACTATTATCGTTAACGCAGTGGCAGGAAAGATGAAAGGTAGCATTGACATTGCTATTGAGCAACTGAGTAGCTTGAACACCACTTTAGTGACTCAAGCTACACAGTTTCACCAATTTAGCGAGGAGTATGCTAAAATAAAGAGGAGTATGGATAAAAAGCTCAAAGCTGTGCACAAAGAAGTGGAGACCATAAAAGACATCGGTCATAGCATGGCTAAGGTGCTGGAGTCTATGTCCAGGCTAATGCTCAACCAAGACAAGAAGTTGGATTGCTTATTGAAGGTGGTAAAAGAGACTAGGAAGAAGGTTGAAAAACCTTCACTAAACCTTGATACTTTGACACTTAGAGAATTAAATGATAAAAAAACTAACGGTTTCTATGAGAAATAGTATATTCATGTGATGCTTTTCAGGAGAAAAGGTGCTGAAATTAAAGAAGATATTCTAGTGGTCCTCACTTCCAAAATGTGTCAGTTCAGAATATTGGAGATTCCCCACTAAAGTCCAAGACTAAAGATATCCTCTAACATACGCCGCTAATCAATGTCTCCGTGCATCTCTGCATTGTTAGCAAGTCAATGAATTATAAAATTTCATTTTGCATCTCGTGCACCTCTCAATCAGAACGAATTGCTTGAAGACAAATAAGTTTTTGTAGCTTTGGATTAACGGATTAATCTCACTCTTCAACGTTCGAAATCTTTGTCTCTAAATGTCCTAGAATTTGTTTTAAACGGGAAAATTCAAAATATTTAAAGAGAAGAGAAATTGAGAAAGCTGTCAGGATGAGAAGTTTGCAACAGCTACTTCCAAGACCTTCAACTATAAATAGAAGACTGACGCAGAAGCTCAAACTTGGTGAATCAACTTGAATTTCTAAAAGAGCTAAAACTCTGATAAAATACTTCCAGCTTTCAAAAATTCCAAATCAAGCAATTAGCAAACATAAATTATCTAAATTTGTTTGTAATAGAGAGAATAGTATTTAAGATTTAACCTTGTAAAGTGTTGGTCTGTAAACCAGCTAATAACAATAGCAGAGGGGGGTGAATGCGAATACTGGGTTACTTTTAGATTCTTTTCTTTTTAAAGTTAACTTAGTATAGTTTTTATATGCATGCTGAGTATGCGTGCTAAGTGCGATATAAAAACTTATAAACTACTCAGCTCAGCTGGCACAGTTTATCTTCAACCTTTAATTGAGTAAGGGTTACTCAGTACAAGTTGGATAACAAGAAAATATAAGAGAGACGAATGAGCAAGTAGCTGATGAAGCTAAACGCTTAGAGTTAGAATAATTACACCTGAGATTTTATCCTGGTTCGGCCCCTAGCCTACCTCTAGTCCCAGGATTTCTTCTCCAAGCTTTAATACACTAGTGGTTCATTCCTTCAATAGGCGGAGAAGCCTTTACAGCGGGTAGAAAAGATTACAGAAAGTACCTTCCTTTCTAACTACCACTCAAACTCAATTTGGGTACCCTTCCCAAATTGACACTCAAGATTGGGTAGACGCTGTTACAGAAAGTTCCTACTTTCTAACCACCACTCAGTTTAGGTACCCTTCCCAAACTGACTCTCAAGATTTCATAAGAGATTTGCGACCTGAATTCAACTTATAAAATGTTGCATCCTTACAATGTTATTTCTCAGAAATGATTCTCTCTATTACAAATAGATATGAAAATGGTTGTTTACTAATTGCTTGAGTTTTGGATTTCTGGGAAGCTAGAATGATTTGCAGTGACTTAGCTCTTAGGAAATTCAAGGTGATTCACCATCTTCCAACATCTACTTCAGTCTTCTATTTATACTCTGAAGTTCTGTAAAGTAGCCATTGTAGACTTCTCATCTTTGTAGTTATTTAATATTTCTTCTCTTCACATCTTTCAAATCTTCCCGTTGGAGATAGTTTCTAGGACATTCAAAGACAGAAATTTGAATGTTGAGGCGAGATAAGCTTCCATTGGTGAAAGCTCTTTC
>CATIWQ010051247.1:0-22104 GCA_949673415.1 Euphorbia schlechtendalii | reverse complement strand
CCCCCCCCCCCCCAGGACCTCCCTAGCAAATCTTGGTGAGCCCCCGCGTGGCCTTGATGGCATTTGCTGGCGAGCCTCACGGGACGGATTCACCCCTGCTGCCGAGCCCCGAGTGCTTTACCAGAGTTTTTTTCCGCTGGGAAGTTTTTCCGCTGAACTTTTTCTATCATTCTAATTCTTTTTTTTGTGACATCTTATGATAAATTCCATGATATGCATTTAGTTTTGGTTTGGTTCTACTCCCTAAAGTGTTAAAAATGAGCAAAAATCATAAAAGCTGAATTTAAAAAAAAATACCTGGACCCGGGAGAGATTTTCCTGGTCAGGAAGATCAGGATCCAACATGACTATAAGAGAGGTCGGAGTAAGGCTGAGCATGATATCCATCTCCATCAAGCCATAGGCCTCTTCAATATCAATGGTAAAAACGTCAAGATTGCTGGTCGGCTGAGGCTCGAGTCTCCCCGGAAGACGGAGATTCCTCCCTACAGTCTTAGACAACATTTTCATTAGAAAGAGTAGGAGAGGAAAAGAGAAGATGAAAGGAGGAAAGAAAGTAAAGTGTAATGGAAAGGAAAGGAAAAATAATTCCTTTATTTATAGGAACACATTCTTTTCCTATCCCCCAACAAAAGCCTCCAAACACGATGGAGCAATCTATAGGATATCCTTGAAATCTTTTTAATTAATTAAATTTATTATTTTTACTATGTTTTAATTTTTGATTGAAGGGGCAAAAATTTTTGCTTTTCATAAACTCAATCAAATAATTAAAACATTATTCTATAAAACATATTAACTTTTCTTTTTCCATTTTTTCACAGGAATTAAATTGACATCCACATGAGTCTCCTTTGGAACAAATTCAGGCAGCATAAGTAACGATACCAATGGTCAAAATCAACCGAAGAAAGAAGCGGTTATAAACTACTAAAGGGAAGTTGTAGAGAGAAATGACCGACTCTCCGACAAGGGGCACCAATCACTATCAATCGAGAATTAACAATTGCCAACCACATCAGTCAGGTATTTTCTCGATCTCTCTGCTCATTTCGTGTGATCATACTAGCTATTTGACCAGCAGTGATCACACGTGAGATAGCTGTGAGCATAGGATTTTGTACCAGCTCACGTGTTCAATGATGATGGCTTTTCATGATTTAATCCCTGAATCACATGAATTTTTGATTATCTAATGATCTTCAATTGGGAGTTCTCCTTGTCACTAATTCTTTTAAAAACGCTTAATTTATTTATGTTTAAGGACTTTGAAAAATTAGGCCTTAGTACAAATTAATTAATATTTTATTTTAATTAAATTAATTAAATAAATTAGTATTAAAAAAATTTAAATTTAAAAGGGACAAAAAATCGAGGCTAACTAGCCTCGCCAGCATTTGCTACCAAGGCCAGGCCAGCCTCGATGACATTTTGGCAAGGCCTAGCTAGCGAGGCCAATGGTAGCCTCGCAGGAGTTCCAAAGAGGACACCCCCCCTCGCCAGAATTTGTTTCCTATGCGATTTTTCAGGAAATTCCCCTTATTAATAGTAGGAAATTTTCAGTAGAAAGGGACCAACAATTTTTAGCAAAACTTGCTTTTTACAACAACCTTTTTCTTGATTAAAGACACATTTTAATTCGAAATCAATCTTTTTTAACAAACATTAAAACATCTAAAGATGAACGAGGAGCACTCCTAAAGGTCAAGTGGGTATTTCGAAGGTGGATTCGTGCTGGAAGGGTAAGCCTTTGAGTTCGTAGAGTTGCTTTATCTCGTGCTTTCTATGTTTTATTTTATTCTAAATGTTGACCTAGGATTAATCTTGTTTCCTTTTATTATGTAATTTTTATATTTCTTCATCTTCTTTTCTATTTGTTTTAATTTAGCAATTGCTAAAGATTCCTGTTAGAATACCTGAAATAAAAATTATTCCCAAATAATGGTCATCATATTTTTTCCATACGAGCATTTTCATTAATTAAAATGAGAAATCAATGTGAAAATAAAAATGAACCTCTTTATTTCTAAACAAAATTTTTTAATCACTGATTTCTTAATTAGGCCACACAGGCCTTGTTAAAATCAAATCGAACATACGTGTAAATATTCATGTTGTGTTATACATTGTGCTAACCTTTGTGTATGCAGGTAGATTAGGTTAGATGTATGCCTACGATTTCATTTTTCCTTCAGGTATTGCAAATATTTTTACGAAATGTAGTTAATAGATAAGGTGGGCGGTTATATCCCCTAAGGTTTGGTAATCTTAATCTTTACTTTTCTGCATTTATTTATCGGTTTATGTATGGATTTATTAAATTCCATATGCGAGTTAAATCATACTTAAAAAATAAGAAAATGACTTAAGTTTAAATATGCACAATTAAGAAATACGATTTTCTGTAGATGTAATATAATGTGATCCAATAAGAAGTAAGAAAATTATCCCGAACCCGAATCTCTGTGTCTTAGTGGGTCATCCCCCGGACGTTTAGCCTCACAGGACTTTAGTTCTTGGAAGAGCTAATCCAGTTGGCGACTCTACACTAAGAGATGATAGATTCGGGTTTTGACCAATCTAAAATGTTTTCTCTTTCTCTTTCATACCTTCCGGGTTCTCGACTAGTATCTTATTTTCACAACAACACCCTGGTGGACAGCGCTTCTCATCAGGGAGCTCTCGGCTCGTCGCTCTCCGTGTCGTCCGCTCAAAGCTACACAAGGGGAAATTTGAACCCGTAAATCATAAGGGTCGATCTTGGATGGTGTCCAAAGGGTTTACCTCAAATGATATGGATGCCACCTCTTTCTTTACTAAGGCTCCGGTCATTCAAGCCTTCGCTGCTTTGTTTGCTTCTACTATTGCTGTCACCAAGGATAACCCTCCGCTTGTAGAGGAAGAAGAGATTATTCAGATGTAATTTTTATTTTGCTAAACTCTATATTTAAGACCATTAATTTTATGAAATGTCCTGACTTTTCTTACATGTTTGATGTTTCCCCTAACGGCACCATGTGTTCATAGAGTCTTCGCATAACATTTTTTAGCATACGTGATATGTCCTTGCATGAAATTAACTTGGGTACAAATGGAATCATTTACATCCATTAATTTAAACCCTAGTAAAAAAAGAGATTAAAAATATGCTTAGACATCACGTGAGCGCTTGTTCCTGGTCATATGCAGCCGGCCCAATCGTCACTACAAAGATTGCAAAACATCGATTTTTAACTGATTTGAAGGTCTGACCATGTTTGATGTTTCACCTAACGGCACCATGAATTCATATGAGTCTTCGCATAACATTTTTTAGCATATATGATGTGTCTTTGCATTAAATTAATTTGGGTACAAATGGAATCGTTTATTAATCGCAAGATTTTGACTATACTCGTTCCGATAGGCTTATATTCCATAACGGTGCCAAAAACCTTGTTCCCCTCTTTTCTACTAATAAGATAAAAGTTCAAAATATGAACAAGTGTTGTCAATACCGCTTATCAAATAGAAAAATGATAACCACTACAAGTATACAGTTTCAATGTAGTTTTAAAAGATATCGATCCCACAGGGAAGGAATTCAATTCTAAGGATAAACTAGAGTTACGAAACAAAAGAAATAAGTTAATTTGTATTAGAGGGTTTGGATGGTAGAATGATGAATAGATAGATGCATGAACAAATTAAAGAAGATGTAAGCTATATAGATATTCCCTAAGAACAAGTATAGTAGAGAAAAACATGCAAAATCATAAAGAAGATTTCATACACTAGATAAGGGTTTGGATGGTAGAATAATGAATAGACAGATGCATGAACAAATTAAAGAACATGTAAACTATATAGATATTCCCTAAGAATAAGTGTAGTAGAGAAAAACATGCAAAATCATAAAGAAGATTTCATACACTAGATAACTTTAACAAACACGGTTCTAGACGCCCAAACATTCAATAATTCAAAGCAGAGCAACACATGAAATGACTTTTCTAGATCTAGGGGAAATGAATTATGACAAATATAAGAACCTGGATAACAATATCACTATGCTTAGTACTCACATAGCCATATTTAGTAAGTTACCACTCCAAAACTGTTGGCTCACTAAGCAGCATTATTATCACAAAACCAGTAATTATACATAATCTTGTTAACCCCGAAATCACTCTTAAAGTCAACTTGAAAGCATATAACTTTATTAATATAAATGACGCAAGATGGAATTCTCGTTATGACATATAGACATATCATAAACCTTGAAATAGAAAGTATAAGTAGAAAATAAAGTAAAGTTGTAAGGTATGCAAGTGAAAGCCAAAGTTGATCAAACCATATCCACTCTTTAATTGGAGTCGTCAATTACCACAATTACTGCGTCTACTTTGAATTCTGTCTCGACTCGTACATAACCTCCGCTAGGGTGCTATTCTTTGTGAATATCGAACAAATGAATGTTGAAGAACGAAAATTTTTATTGATAAGTGCTTTGCAATTACACTCATACAACAATAGCTCGAATTTGTGTACAAATCTAGTGGTCGAAAAAAGTATCGAATCACTTATACATTTTTCTCACTAAGACTTTGAACGTAGCGAAATCTATATATTTTCACACTCTATCTATGCATACACATTTTTTTCATCTACCATGCCATGCACCACACTATGCCTCCCACGAAAATGGTTAGAGTTGAACCCTATTTATAGAGTGCGAAGGGTTGCATCTATCCAAATGAAGAGTCATGTCCATTGGTGAAGGGTTGAATCACTTCAAATGATTGGATGCAAAGATTCATCCTCATCCACAATGGAAAGGCACCTTTTCATGATTGGTTGACTTCTAAAAGGTGTCTTTTCGGTTGAAAGTTGATGGAGTTTGAGCGTTCTTATCCGGTTATTGGTAGTTGAAAAGAGTTTACCAATAACCATCACAAGTCGTGAATGCGATATATGTGTCGCGATTGTGACTATTGGTTGGAAACTTTCTACTTGTGAAGAGTGACAATTCACGACCGAGAATGGGTGTCACGATCATGAAATGTGTTTTTCTTCATGTTTCTTCTTTGAAACTTTACCAATCTTTGACATCTTCGATCCTGAGCCATTTACTTATGTTCCACGCATCTTTTTGCACCTTTTTTCAGTCTTTTTACATAGAATTCCATCTTTGATCATTTCACTCCCAAGATTCACCTAGTTTCTGCACTTGCATAAAAAACAACTACATATCACGTGAAATATTTTATATGAAGTATAAAATGACTCTAAACCATATTGTTTTATAATTAAAAATATCATGATAATAAGTGTAATTATACACTTATCACACCACCACCCTTAACTTTTTTCATGTCCTCAAGGTAAACACAATAGAAGTGTACAAAATAGTATTCAAGTTCGTACCTCATTTAGCGAAAGACTATTGTAGTGAGTACCACATTCCCACGTTGCATAAATTTCAAGTAAAAGTTCGAAATTTCACCCATAAGTTAGTAATGAGCAATTTATATATTCCTGTTGCATACCTTTGCTCTTAATGGAGAGTCAACCGAATTATGTCTTCATATAAGCGTTATATGCTTACTTGAATATTTCCTTCTCTCAAGTATAGTATAAAGTATAAAGGACAAAAGGAGCACACTTTGGAAAGTTTGATCTCAAGGCATTTTTAGGTAACCTAGGATGCTAAAACACTCTTAGTGGTTGCATTTTACGCTCCATACCACTCTCCCCTTTTTTTAGTGGTTGCATTTTATGCTCCATACCACTTTCTCTCATTTTTTTCTTTTAAGCATATGTTTTTAAAGTACATATTCGTACTTTACACCCATTTTTCTTGTTATGCTACTTTTCTTTTTTCACTCATTGAATGGTTGCAGTTTCTACTCTGTACTATTCCTCATCTTTTGCATAACTCATTGGTTATTCACTCTTTCTTTTGATTTTTCTCTAAATACCCTCATCCTTTACTGATCACTTTCAAAGTATTATGGCTATAGTTTCCCAAAACTTTAAACACACTTAATACTTATAGGATGTATTCGATAATAGCATATAAAATTCATAGTAAGAACACTACTAGATAGTACTCCACTATAAAATTTATACTAATTCATGTTGCATTTAAATATATATTGAAACTTACTTGGAATGTTTCTTTTTGAATGTTAATCACAACTCATCCTTGACAAATGCTAACTATTGTGTTATGAAGAGCTCACACTCTCAACGTGCGCTTAAAACTGAAACATTTTTGTTTGAAATTTGCACTAACCTAAAACTTGAAGTACTTAATACTCACAATAACCTTGGAACATATGTTAGTATAGTATATGTATGGATAATGTATAACTAACACAAAAGCAAGAAAATTTTCAAATTCTTCAATTTTTTAAATTTATTTGATTTTTTTGGATTTTTGGGATTTTACAATTGCCCCCCCTCATTAAAGAACACAATGTCCTCATTATGAGAGACCTTATTAAAATTTAAAACTAAAAACTAAAAACAAACAACTAATCTAATAATTTGAAAAAGAAAAAGAAAAGAATAAACCCATTGTTATTGATAAGGAGAATCCGGAGGACTAGGAGTAAATTGATAATTTTGCTTTCTAAAGAAGGATAGTAATTTTTGAAGCATCGATTTATTACTCTTCTTTAGAATCTTCATGTCCCTTTTCATTCCTCCAAGTTCCGTTTGGCAATTATCCAATTTTTGTTGCATACTCACCTTCTAATCTTCCAGAGCTTCGTCTTCTTCTTCTTCATCTTCTTCTTCTTCGATCGTCGGAGCTTTACCTGGACGACATCTAGCAGTTAGATCAGATGGGACGACGGAAGAATCTTCATGAGTCAAGATTAATTTCTTGGTGCGGTTGGAGTAGGAGTAGAAGGAATATACACCCTCGTTCTCTTGAAGAAGTCCGGTATTCTTCAAGTAGTTCCCATCCATATAACAAAAATACTCACCCGATTGTTGAACATAGGGGAGTTTGTTTCGTGCACCCAAGATGATTTCGGTGATAATTTCGTCCGCCCCAATCTTATTTCTCATGCTCGTTGAATTCTTCTTCATCATATCCCAAATTATATTCACGAAGTCCGCTTTTTGCTTATTTAATGCATAAGAAAGAACAAACAAATCCCTCTTTTGGACTTTGGTATTCTCTATTCGACAAAATACCGAAGTGGAAAGATATTTGTGGAGTAGGAGAATACACTCATCCTTAATAAGTTTATTTGGGGAATTTTTGGGGTCGAAGGTTCGCTTACCCATTAAATCTTCCCAAACTTGATTTGTTTGAAAAGAATCTATCATGCTCGATGAATTTTCAATTTCAAATCGGAACCAAGTACTCATCATCTATCTTATGATGGTATTGTGTCTACCTTGTTTGCGAAATTGAATCGCCCTCTTCTTCTTATCCTAAAAATTGAATGTCACTAGACATTCCAAAATCCAATCACTATTTTGTGGAAATCTTGTCCCCACAAATATCCTTAAACCAAGATCATCAAGATACATTCCCATTTGTTCATGGACTCCTAGAGTCTCCAAGAAAATCAAATCAAGAAAAATCATACCGTTGATCTCCAATTTCTTCAAGACTTGGAATCTTTTCCCTTCTTCATGTGATCGAATGGGAAAAGGACAATCATAATCTTCTTGATAATTTGGGAATTCTCCTCTATTCATGGCTACCTTAACACGAGGCATCGTTTTGTTTGAAGTAAAGGTTGAAAAAGTTTATTTGAATGTGGAAGAATAGAGATGAAAGAATAAGAACTTTTGTAAGCTCGGTAGAAGGTTGTGGTGGCTATGGATTCAATCTAGACCTTTATATAAAGTTCTAATAGGTCATTGATTGGCTAAAATAGTCAATATAGCCATTTACCCTTCAAACTAGCCGTTAATGGTAGTTTCAGCCATCTGTCATGTGTTAATCGCGATTTGTAATGGTTATATTCTTCCCGTGTCATGATCGCGAAGGCTTGTCACGATCGTGACTTTCTTCACAACAGGAACAAAAAGTTTTATTGTATAATGTTACGGGCGCGATCTATAGTCGCGGTCACGACTTTCTTAAATTCCTCTATTTCTTTAATTTTTAGACTTAGTCCTAGAAAAACTTAGAAAAACAAACATGTTAAATATAAAATAATATATATTATATTCATATTCAACATATATCAACAAACAAATAATTAAACAAACAAACAAGAAAACAAACAACAAATAAACAAAAACTGTACAAAATCCTAAATCTAAGTGAAAATCGAATAATTTATTCAGAGGAAAGCGATTCTGTCAACAGGTCAATCTTATAATAAGATTCCCGTAGATCTCGCTCGACATCAAACATCAGCGTATGAATATCGTCGATTTTCTTATGAATTGATATATACACCTCCATAAGTTCATTCAACCTTCCCCGAAGATTGGTTGTTCTTTGTTCTTCCTCCCTTGCATTTTCCCTTTCTCTTTGTCTGTCAGCTTCCACCCTCCCCTCCCATGATTTTCAATCATGGGTGATCCTATCTTCTCCAATGCACCTGACTAGAAATCCATACTCAAAGAAAAATTTCGTAGTTAACTCCGGATTTCATCTTCATCAGTAAAAACTTCAATGGCATAGGGCATTCTCCCAATCTAGCCGAACAGATTTGCGTCATTCGACACCCATATTCTGTCATTCCGAGATTTTATGCAGCAGACATAAGTGTGTCCATCATTATCTTGAAACCTTTACAAGTGTGCCATTCCAAATTGCTTCCATCACAAACAATTCTTCAGTAATGACAAGATCAAAAGTTAACTTGTCAAATAATGCACCAGTTAGGTAAAAGTGCAATTTAAGCAAATGAGGATCACGAATCCACCAGCTATAGGCTGATTCTTGTTTGAACTTGGTTTGGCCAATCAGTTGATTCCATGTTGGCAAAGGATCCCATCCAGGAAGCATCTTGTTGTAGCAATCCCTTGAAAATCCAATATATTTGTCCAGAGCTTTCCTTGTCAATTTGTATTCTTTCCCGTGATGATGATAGACTAGGCAGTCCTTCCTATCATTCTTCCACACCAATGTGACCAACATCTCCATATAGTTATTCACACTATTCCCCAGAGACATATTCGAGTAAATGACAAAGTTAAGAATTCTCAGATAATACATTACCCTGTCATAAACTCCAAGGCTGATGAAACTATTCCTATGAATGGTGTAAGAACTTTTGTATTCAGCATCTTTAATAAGCTTGAAATGGTCTCCTTCTTCATGAGAATGGATCAAGAATGGTCATCATACCATTCTTGTAAATTTGTTGGAGGGACTAGATTAGATTTGTTTGCCAAAATCATTGTAAAATGAAAGAAATTCTAAAATGAATAAGGTAATTTCAAATTTGGAATAGAATTATGATTTGAAAGGTGGAAATTCAGATTGTAGAAGTGTGTAATTGATGAACACTCACACATCAATTTTATAGAGGTTTGAGGAATAACAGTCGAATAATTGCTAAAATGCTACAGTTATCACACAAGTCGCGATCGTGATTATTTATCACGATCGTGACTTATAGAGTTTGAGAAACATAAAGTGTTTATAAGGACTCACGAGCACGAATGGGGGTCGCAAATGTGAATTGGAAAAATAGAAGAAAATATTCTATTTAAAAAGAATTCAGATGCATTAATATGACATATCACCTCCAAGATGATTATTTCATATTCTTTTTCACATCCAAGTTAGGATTGACAAATTGTACAATTTAGAAAACAAACAAATAGATATAAAATCGGAAAATGTATCGTAGTCTCCAAATTTTTTATCTCTAAAACGTAATTATCTTCCCCGGCAATGGTGCTAAAAACTTGATAGCAAGATTTTGACTATACTAGTTCCGATAGGCTTATATTCGGTAATGGTGCCAAAAACCTTATTCCCCACTTTTTTACTGATAAGATAAAGGTTCAAAATACAAACAGGTGTTGTCAATACCGCTTATCAAATAGAAAAATGAAGACCACTACAAGTATACAGTTTCGATGTAGTTTTAAAAGATATCGATCCCACTAGGAAAGAATTCGGTTCTAAGGACCAACTAGAGTTACGGAACAAAAGAAATAAGTTAATTTGTATTGGAGGGTTTGGATGGTAGACCAATGAATAGCCAGATGCATGAACAGATTAGAGAAGATGTAAACAATATAGATATTCCCTAAGAACAAGTATAATAGAGAAAAACATGCAAAATCATCCAGAAGATTTCATACACTAGATAACTTTAACAAACACGGTTCTAGATGCCCAAATATTCAATAATTCACCACAGAGCAACACATGACATGACTTTTCTAGATCTAGGGAAAATGAATTATGACACTTATAAGAACATGGATAACAATATTACTATGCTTAGTACGGGTCGCTCTCACATAGCAATATTTAGCAAGTTACAACTCCAAAAATGTTGGCTCACTAAACAGCATTATAATCACATATCCAATTATTATACACAATCTTGTTAACCCCAAAATCACTCTTAAAGTCAATTCAAAAGAATATAACTTTATTAATATAAATGACAAGATGAAATACTCGTTATGATGCATAGACATATCATAAACTTCGAAATAGAAAGTATAAGTAGAAAACAAAGTAAAGTTGTAAGGTATGCAAGTGAAAGCTAAAGTTGATCAAACCATATCCATTCTTTAATGGGAGTCGTCAATTCCTGCAATTCCTGCATCTACTTTGAATTCGATCTTAACTCGTACAGAACCTCCACTAGGATGCTATTCTTTGTGAATATCAAACAAATGAATGGTGAAGAAAAATATTTTTATTGATAAGTGCTTTGCAATTATACTCATACAACAATTGCTCGAATTTGTGTAGAAATCTACTGATCGAAATAAGTATCGAATCACTTATACATTTTTCTCACTAAGACTTTGAACGTAGCGAAATCTATATATTTTCACTCTCTATCTATGCATATGAATTTCCTTCATCTACCATGCCATGCACCACACTATGCATCCCACGAAAATGGTTAGAGTTGAACCCTATTTATAGAGTGTGAAGGGTTGCGTCTATCCAAATGAAGAGTCATGTCCATTGGCGAAGGGTTGCATTACTTCAATATGATTGGATGAAAAGATTCATCCTCATCAACAACGGAAAGGCAGGCTTTCATGATTGATTAACTTTAAAAAGGTGTCTCTTCGGTTGACAGTTGATGGTGGTTGATGGCGGTTGATCATTCTTATCCGGCGGTTGGTAGTTGAGAAGAGTTGACCAATAATCGTCACAAGTCACGAGCGTGATATATGTGTCACCATTGTGACTATATGTTGGAAAATTTCTGCTTGTGAAGAGTGACAAGTCATGACCGCGAATGGGTGTCATGATTGTGAAATGTGCTTTTCTTCATGTTTCTTGTTTGCAAGTTTTCCGATCTTTGACAGCTTCGATCTTGAGCCATTTCTTTAAGTTCCACACATCTTTTTGTACCTTTTTCAGTCTTTTTACATAGAATTCCATCTTTGATCATTTCACTCCCAAGATTCACCTAGTTTCTGCACTTGCATAAAAAACAACTACATACCACATGAAATATTTTATATGAAGTAGAAAATGACTCTAAACCATATCATTTTATAATTGAAAATATCATGATAATAAGTGTAATTATACACTTATCATCTATATCCATGGATTTAAACCCTGGTAAAAAAATGAGATTAAAAATGTGCTTAGACATCACGTGAGCACTTTTGCCTAGTCATATGAAGATGATCCAATCATCACCACAGAGATTGCAAAACATCGATTTTTGACTGATTCGAAGTTTAGACTAGTAAAGCAAAAATGCATCGATTGCATCTGAAATGGGTAGAAGAAGAAAAGTAGCTCAAAGCTAAAATCCCTCTAGGTTGTGACAGCTTTGGAACATCTTCAAGCCAATATTCGAGTTTTCGAAGAAGCAGTAGCCAATAATCTAGAATGAACATTGTCGTTTAGCCTTAGATAGAATCAAAACTTATTTCATTAATTAGCCAGTCCTTAGGCCTCCGACTTCCAGCAAGCCTCTCATACTCTATCAAGAGGATAAGTGTGAGCATGCAGTGTACAATCTGAGTAAGAAGCTTTTTGAGTATGAAAGTTGCTATATGGTTGTTGAGAATACATGAGCGACAATGGTCTAGCTCACAAAGAAGCTCAAGCACTAATTCTAGTCCTACAAAATTCAAGCAGTGGTTAAAGATCGATCCAATGAAGTATCTGTGCCAATATTCAACATTAATCGATAAGCTCTCTCGTTGGCTTCTTCTTCTCTCCAAATTCGATATTGAGTATGTTAGGAAAAAGGTGATTAAGGACGGAGCAGTCACCAAATTCCTTGTCAATCAAGCCCTCGACTTTGAGTATGTAAAGAACTTAGATTTTCCCAATGAAGAGCTAGCAACCGAAGAATCATTGAATTGGAAAATGTTCTTTGATGGAGATTTGAACAATCAAGTGGTTGGTCTCGAGGTTTTCCTAGTAATGTTGTAGAATGAGGTTATCCCACTCTCTAAGAGCCTTAAATTTTCCAACACTAATAATGGGGCAAAATATGAGGCGTGCCTCTTTGGTATGCAAGCTTTGAGAAATGCTAGGATAACGGAAATCACTATCATTGGTGATTCCACCCTTATCATTCGGTAAGTGGTCGCAGATTGGGAAAACATGAAGAATCTCTTTGACCTTATCTTGATGCAATTTGGGAATTGACCGTAAAATTTAAGAAGTGTCTGTTTCGATATATCCCCTAGGATGAGAACCAAATGGCAGATTCCTTAGCTACAGTAGCCTCTATGTGGGAAGGTCCCCAAACCCAACCAATTAGGCCCATGGGCCTTCAATCATTTAAAGAGCCACTGTATTATCTAGCCATCTCGGCCTATATTAGCAAGAATGGGAATTGTTGGTATCGAGACATTTACCAATTGATCCAAAATGGTGAATTCTCGCTAGAGGCAACAAACTCTGAGAAGTTTATCTCTTCGATGGTTGGTTGCTCAGTTTAAAATATCAGTGATGATCTCTTCAAGTGCACTAGCGATGACTTCTTTCTGCAATGGCTTCTAGAAAAAGAGGCTTCTTTGGTCATGAACCGTATCTATGGGGGAGATTGTGGCCCTTGTATGAATGGCTTGGCCTTACCAAATAAAATTCAATGCCAAGGTTATCTTTGGACCCCAATGATAGGCTATGGTATCTCTGAAACGAAGAAGTGCCATGAATGTTAAATATATGGAGACATTAGTCATTTACTTATGTCCGATCTTCACATTCTTTCAATTCCTTTACCATCTCAACATGGGGGATTGATATAATTGGCGAGATCCGGCCTCTTCGATTAATGCGCATCGGTATATTGTTGTAGTAGTCGACTACTTTTCCAAGGGTGTAGAGGTTGAATCTTACACCAACATAACCGCTAAGAAAATGTCTAAGTTCATCAAAAAGCATATCTTCGCACTCTATGGAATGCCTCATCATATTATTTCTTCCAATGAGGTTCAATTCCAAGGGGAAACGACCAATCTGCTTGAAAAATTTGGCATCGAAAGTCATTGCTCTTCTCCCTATAGACCTCAAGCCGACGGGGCACTGGAACCAGCAAATAAGTTAATCAAGAAAATTTTCTCCAAGATGGTGACCACTTACCATGATTGGGCAGATAAGCTTTCGTTCGCACTTTGTGGGTACATGACCAATCTTTCCAAAACTTTTCTTTCTCGCTCATTTTTCAGAACCCCCATACCCCATGTCATGGGGCCAGTGCCTCACGATAACCGCGCTGGTCAAAAACATCATCCTCTCATAAAAGGCTTATTCTTATTTTGGAAAAGAAAATTCATAGTTATTTTTGAGTTGGTTTGTGAGTCTTCTTGAAGCCACTTGTTAACTAACGAGTTCTCCCTCCTCGAGAGGTTATGGTCGGTGGGGTTCATGTGGACTTGTTATAGAGTCTTTCCCAATTTGGAGGCTTGTGCTAACGTACTGCTATCTGATTGCTCTAAGGGATCGCTTTACCACATTAAGGGAAGGAATAGATTAACTAGTAATGCTCTATACTTAGATGCTATGTCTCTTTTAATAAGTTTTATAAACCTAATGCATCTTTAGAACATTTAAATTAAGATTATATGTCATGCTTAGGAGTTCTTTTTAGGTTAATTTTAAGGTTTTGAAATTCCACCATTATAGTTCACATGTTAATTACTTGTCTAGATTAACCATCACACATTTATTTTAGTTCTATTATGATATTGGGGCCTTCAAAGCAGGGTCTAGAGGTGAAAAATCATATTTTGGACATAGCCTGTGTCGTGCTCACGACACTGGCTCAGGCTCGTGACTTGCCTTCACCGAGAAATATATTGTCTGGATGTTAAAGTCAAAATCATGGCAATAAGTCGTTATTGTGACACACTCTTATTTTTCTGGTGTTTTAGTTTCCGTTGACGGTTATTAATTGACCATTGGACGAAAATGAGTGAAAGAACACATGATAGATATATACAATTTTCTTGGTGAAAGAACACAAGTTTGATTGGCAAAAAACATATCAAGGTTTATATTTTTCACAACTAATCGTCCATTCTATGTTCTTGATTCTTTGATTTTGTTCGATTGAACTTTTGGTAGAACCGTCAAATAAATATGAATCTGAAAGTGTTCGTCATGACTTCATATTTATCCAAGTTGAATGGAATGAAATCTAGTAAAACATTTCAAGTTGAATGGGATAAAATGCAGTTAACAAAAAATTTAACAATGGTATAATTTTTCTTATTTATAAAATAATACCATTGATATGTATCTCAATTGAAACACCTCTTAAATTTAAAGTAGAATGTCATGTATTCCATACCAAATCCAAATCTCCTTAATTATCAAATATCCTTAATCATCAAATATCAAGCATAGGTTCACGAACATTTATTATTTTTATGGACAAAATAATTTTTTGCTAGAAAAAATATTATATGACTTTTGAATTCCTTACCTGAAACTAAATGAATTTGACTATACTTAAATTGGTAACTGATTTTTGTGTTTTAATGTTCAATAGCTAATTTTCCCAACATCTATACGCATTTACCTTACACCAACTATATTTTCCTTAATGTCATGAACGTTTTGCCTATACTATTGTTCTGCAACAACTATTTTTTCCTTGCCTATAAATACAATGTTTGTATTTCTATTTCATGTACTGAAAAATAAAACTTCTCTACCTTAAGTTCTAAATATACTATACTTTTGTTCCTCTTACTAGTCTCTTCTTAGAGGTGAAAAAGTGGTTCAATGCTGGGAGGAATTACCAATTATCTTTTGAGAATAGTGTCTGGCACGACTCTGCTTACCTTTCCAATCTACTACTACTCCAGGTGCTGTTTTATTTTACCAGTTTCATATGTATTACCAACAATCATGATTTCAAAATGTTGTAAACAAAGAACACTAACATTTTTAAAATAAATAATAAAATTACATAATATAATATTTCAAACAAGTAAACATTCCTATTATTTAACCATATTTATTAGAAGTTATATATCAAGATTAAAATGATTTTTGAAAAGTTTCATTATTATTATGATTTTGTAAAAAAATTCAATTAGATTTTAATATAAAACAATTTCATAGGAATGTTTCCACTTCTAAAAAAATAATAGGATTTTAATTAAATACAATATTTCCTGATAGTGAGGAATGTCTTATATGTAAATATTTTAGACTAAAGGACCATTGTGTAATTTGTAAATTACTCTTCTATTATAAATACAAGTAACCTAACCCTCTCATGTATTATTGAGAGAGCACAAACCTTAACATGGTATCAGCAGCCATCTAAAAGGCACCACCGCCGACTTCCCTTAGCCTCCCAACCACAATCTTTTTATTCTTCCTTTTTTTATTAGCCTTTTTCTCCTTCCTTGTTCAATTATGTCATCCTTAATCGATCAGTTATATCCCTGCTCAATTCTGCCTTTTCCATTTTTTTTTCCTTCCAAATCTGATTACCTACCCTTATTCTATCTCTTTTTTTCTATTTACCAATTCGGATCACCCAACCCTGATCTTTTACTACGAACAACCTTCTTCACCGTTTCTTTTCTTTTTTTCCGATTACACAACTTCAATTATTTTTCTTTTGCGATTACATAGCCTTCTTCACAGTTTCATCTTCATCATTTCTTTTCTTTCTTTCCGATTACACAGCTCGAAACAAACATGACTAACCCAAAATAGCTCATCTCCTTCCAACCCCTCCTCAACCTCACCTTCGATTTCTACCGTAACCATCCTACTCGCACCACATCCCTAGTCTCCTTCAATTTCTAATTCCCTACCTATTAAACTTGATTCAACGAACTACTTCTTATGGTAAACTTGTATCACACCGATGTTGGCAGGCCGCAACTTCTTGAAATTCGTTGATGGTTCTTGTATTTCTCCAACTCTCACTCTTCCCGATGATATTCCAAATCAAAAATATACCTAATGGAAATGACATGATCAATAGTTATTGACCTGGATTATTAATTCAATTTCACCATCCATTCTTCCCCAAATTTTTGGAGTCCAATCGGCTCATCGGGCTTGGAAAAAGCTTGAACAAACCTATGCTTCGGGATCCAAAGTGCAAGTTCAGGAATTGAAAACTCAATTTCATTGCCCTAAGAAAGGAGCTACCGAATTTATCTCTGACTATATGCAGAGGGAAAAACTAATATGTGACTGCCTATTTTCTCTCCAATGTCTAGTTTCCGATAACGATTTAGTAGACAACATCATCGATGGTTTGAACGATCCAAACAGTCTGTTCAAGGATTTTTGTCGCTCCCATAAGATACGTTTGCAAACGTGCACTTTCGACAATCTTTTCGGACTCTTATTAACGGAAGAGCGATAATTAAAATGCAACGAGAGTTTCGTGGAAGAACTACAGACAATAATTGCCCACTATGCGAGCCACCAACCGCGTGGCTGAGGTCATGGAAGGTTTGGGACTAATTATGTCACTAAACAGGCCATTTTTCAAGCATATTGAACTATGGGCAGGCTCACCGTCAAAACTTTAGTCTGTTAATTCTTAGACCGCTACCGTATTTGATGCATAATAGATCAAATTCATCTAATCAAATATCTTCGAGACCCTTGGCTGATTTTGCTAATGTGGTTTGTTATAATTGCAAAGGTACGTATGAATATTTGAGACAATGTCCCTCTCTGAAACAACCTAGCCGAAACAAAAACCAACCCATCCCAAACCTCACCACCACTCATAATTCTGGCCCTAATTGGATCATGGAGAGTGGCGACACTCACCATATCACATCGGATTTAGGAAAATTGAATTTCCATTCAGAATACAATGATCACGAGGAAGTCCAATTAGGTAATGGTTCAACCCTTTCTATTGCACATATTGGCTCTAAAAGTTTTCCAAAGGGTAATTTGTCTTTAAATCAATTACTACATGTTTCGCAATCAAATTCAAATTTGATTTCTGCTAGTACGCTCATAAACTTTAATGTGGTTTCTATAGATTTTTTTGACAAATATTTTGTTGTGAAGGATCTTACAACGCGCCAGGTAATATTGAAAGGCCTGAATAAGGATGGGCTTTATACTCTTCCTCCAATTGTTGCGTCGAGTGTTTGGTCCAATCTTACATCTATGAAGACTTAGTACAAACGCTTGGGTCATCTTAGTTATCCATTAGTTGGTCGAATGTTGGGTCAGAGTAAATTAGAACATGTATCTAGGTCCTTTAATCGTTATTTGTTTCTACCTTGTGCTATCAGTTAGAGTCATCGTTTACCGTGTCAAGTGTCTGAATCAACTGCGTCTAGTCCCTTAGATTTAATTTATTCAGATTTATGGGGTCTGGCCTCGGAAATTTCTGTTGACCGGTTTCGTTATCATATCATTTTTCATGATTTTTATTTTAAGTACACTTGGATTTATTTTCTTCATCGTAAAGTCTCATGCTTTATCAATGTTTATCAAATTTCGTACCCTTGTTCAAAAATATTTTAATTGCATAATTAAGATTTTTGAATCGGATGGGGGAGGTGAATACCTAGGCATGCAATCATACTTTACCATTCATGGGATTACACATCGAATGTCTTGCCCGTATACACCCAAACAAAATGGGAATGCAGAATGAATACACCACAACCTTGTTGAAATAGGCCTATCGTTTTTTTATAAAGCACATTTACTTATGTGTTATTGATCCCACGCTTTTGACACTGCCATTTTTCTCATAACTCGGATGCCCTCTTCTGCACTCAAATTTGACAATCCTTTTCATGTTTTATTCAAACATCAACATGATTATTCTTTGCTTCATGTCTTCGACTACTTATGTTTCCCATGGCTTCGTCCTTATGCTTCTAATAAAGTCAATTTTAGATCTCGTTAATGTATTTTTTTAGGTTTTAGGCGAGTTCATAAAGGGTATAGGTGTCTAGATCTTGTGTCAAAACAAATATTTATACCAAGACACGTTGTTTTTTATGAATATGTATTTCCTTATCCTGATTTGGTACCACCACAATCACTACATGATCCATCTGCCACAAACACAAATACACCGACGATTATACTCACACCGTTAACACCACAAATATCAATCACTCAACAAGCCCCGCCTACCATTTCACAGCCTAACCCGCCATCTTCTACTACACCAAAATCACCCTTACCCGTACCAAATATACACTCAACTATCGAGTAACCATCTCCCACTATGCCATAATGATCTGACCCACCCTCTTCACACTCGCGACCTGCCCTAACCCCCTCACCACATTCCTACCCCATGTCCATGTCTAGCTTACTGATTTATAACCCGGACACACATCACTCAACTCAACAACTAGACTTGTCTCATATTATTGACCTGCAACCTTTTGTCAATAAACAGCCACAATAGGTGAAGCCATCACCATAACCGAAGATGATGAGTAGGGTGCAAGCTAAGAAACAAGGACCTCATGCTCTTACAAAGACAACAATTCCTTGCGATCTAATGTGTTACACTGAGGCCTCCAAACATCTTCATTGGCGTCAAGCTATGTGTGAAGAATTCATGGCATTACATAAAAATTACACATGGGATGATAGGACAAAGTTAAAGGTAGATGGTCCGTTGAGAGATATAAGGCGAGACTTGTTGTGCAAGGATTTCATCTACGACCATGCATGGATTTTGATGATACCTTTAGCCCGATAATAAAACCCACCACTATTCAGTTGTAACTCTCACTGCTGTCATTCATTCTTGGTCCATTTCACACATGGACGTATCAAATGCCTTTTTATATGGAGACTTGCATCATCCCGTTTACATGACTTAGCCTATTGGTTTCGTAGATGAAGATCGACCCCACTATGTTTTTTGATTGACGAAATCACTATATGGACTGAAGCAATCTCCCCGCTTGTGGCATCAAAAGCTTACGCATTCGTTATTGAGTTTTGATTTTGTTGCATCAAAGGCCAATGCATCACTATATTTGCTCCGTCAAGGTACCTCGCTCCTTTTTTCCTCATTTACGTTGACGATCTTCTATTATTGGGAAATGATGTGAATCTCGAGAAAACATTGATTTCCTTGTTGTAGTCGTAATTCGCGATAAATCACTTGTGGAAGGCTAATTATTTCCTTGGTATGGAGTTCAAATATCATGGGTAAATTTTATTTTTGTCTCAAAAGAAATATATTACCGATTTACTAACCAGAGAAGAAATGGTGGAGTCAAAGCCGATGCCTACCACAGCCTCACTCGTGGAGAAATTCACGAAAACGGATGCTCCATTCTTTCAGGATGTCGCTCATTTTTGTAGCCTTATTAAAGGGCTACAGTACTTGACAATTACTCGACCGAACATTGTGTATTCGGTTCATAAAATTGCACAATTCATAAACTCTCCAACTGAAACATACTGGGTAGCTTTCAAGCACATTTTGCGATACTTGCAGCAGACGATCGTGTTTTTCTTTACATTACTCTCCACTGCAGCACTTATGAATTCATGCCTTCACAGATTCAGTCTAGGCTGGTGATGTGATAGACAGGCGGTCCACAACAGATTTAGGAATTTTTTATGGCTCTAACTAAATCTCTTGGGCATCTTGCAAACCATGGACAATTTCTTGATCGTCAACGGAGACCGAATATAGAGCAATTGCAGCTGCAACGACGAAGGTTGTTTGGATTAGTTCCATTCTTCGAGAAATTGGATTTCCATTACGTGATGCACCAATGCTGTGGTGTGATAATTTGAGTGCAACTTACCTAATGGAGAATGCGATTTTCCATGCCCGAACCAAGCACTTGGAATTGGATTTTCATTTTGTTTGAGAACGTGTTGCCTCGAAAGAACTCGTAGTGAGATATATATCGATGGATGACCAAGTTGCGGATACACTCACCAGACCGCTTGGAAGGCGAGATTTAAGTTCTACGAGACAAGTTGGATGTGTTTCGTCTACCCACCAAACTTGAGGGGGGATGAAAGTAAGAGATGTCTTATATGTAAATATTTTAAAGTAAATGACCCTTGTGTAATTTGTAAATTTTTCTTCAATTATAAATACAAGTAACCTAACACTCTCATGTATTATTGAGAGAGCACAAACCCTAACATTTTCATTTCTAAAAAATTAAAAAATTTATGGTCAAAGTGTTCTATTTGTGTGTCCTAAGCTACTCCAAAATAAATTAGATTACCATTCTTCGTGAAGGAATTTTAAATTGGGATCTATTTTTCCCCTTCTATGCTAAATTTTTTAACCACTCTTTTTAAAAAAAATATTCACAATCACATTTTTACATAATAGTCAAACAACATTGCATGTTTTTTAAGTTCACTCAATTATATATTCATTACCTAGCTAAAATAAAAAAAAAATGTACACAAAAAATTGTAACATTTTGTCGCCTAAAACTCGATTTTATAAATTTTAGTAAACAGTAAATTGTTTAATTAACTAACTGATTTACATGCCATACATGAAATTAAATCTTATTCTTCGTGGTATTTTGGTAGGGAGTGAAACAACGGTTTAAGTGTTCATGAATATTAGTATTATACATGGTACATTTTTTCCCATTTCCCACCATAAAGCTTTTTGGCAAACTCTGTCCTACTTCTTTTCTATGTCGATAAAATCCATCTCAAATCTTATATTTTCCTACATATTTCCATCAACTTCTTAAAAGAAAATTAGATTCCTTCATAGATCCACAATACTTAAATAACATTTGGTTTTTTAAACCTTTGGATATTCGGAAGACTATATATGTTTAATCACTCTATATTAGTTTCATTTATTTTTTTTATCAACATAAATATTTTAAGAAGTTGAGTTTCGAACCCAGAACCTATCATCTCCGTTTTAAGAGGTGTATCTATTGAGCTACACATAATATTTCCATCTATTTCTAAATCCATCTTATTTTTTTCACGAATTCTTAAAAATTTTTACATACCTTAGTTTTAATATTTTTATCTGATATATTGATAAATTATTACCTTAGTAAAAGATTGGTCAAGAAAAGTTGTTCAAGGCTCCAATCCTTGCAATGGACTTGAGAGCTGCCTTTTTTTTTTTAAAAAAAAAGAAATTTGCCTCGTTTGGGCTTACATTAAATAGAAAGGAAAATCCCCAACCCACCCCGGATGTGACTCGAACCTGGAACCTCTAGAGTCCGCAGCTTCCATCTTAACCACTAGACCAAGACCTCAGTCACAAAAATTAACTATTTTTTGTAAGACTTGAGAGCTGCCTTGCTAGAGTTGAGTTCTACAAAATAAATTAAAGTTAGAATGACTAAGCCAATTTCGCCGGTGCAACCTCTCTGATGTTTAAGTTGTTAGACATGATGTATGCCCTAACGGTAATTATATTGTTATCAATAATAAGGTACATTTGTTATATATCTATGATATTCTCTATTTATTTATCTTGCTGGTATTTTATATATACATATATATATATATACATACATATAACT
>CATIWQ010051182.1:0-10535 GCA_949673415.1 Euphorbia schlechtendalii | reverse complement strand
ATGTACAGTGCATATATGATACAAGAAAATGTACAATACAGCACAATATAACTTCAATTTTGATATATCCAACTTAATCTAATATACAATAAAAATTCTCCTCATCCCTCCTGAACTTCTTCTGCCTTTCAATGAAAGACTCAATTGTGCATTTAAATTCCTCATTGCTCATCTTATCTTCGGGATATGTAATCTTTACGCATCCTTCGCTACACTCGACACTTCCCCTGCATTTCTCTGTCACCGATCGCCTTAGTTCTCTGTACGACTTGTTTCGGTTGTAGATTTTCTCGGATTGGCTTCTTTCAAAATTTCCTATTGCCAAAGTAGTACAAGTTTCTTCCTTTTCCTCTTCCTTCTGAACAGAGTTGCTATGTTTTTCTTCGGTTTCGGGTAATTTCGGAATAGAGCTGCTCTGTTTTTCTCTGTTTTCAAGTGTGCTTTGAGCAGAGGTGCTCTGTTTTTCTCTGTTTTCAAATTCGGATCGGTTAATTCCTTGGATCCTTTCGCTCTTTTTGAGAAATTCTTCATAAATATCGCTTGTTGGATTCGGTCCTGAAGGATTCTTTCCCGAAAAATGACCTGATTTGGCGAACAGAGTGATGACGATGATGTTGCCAATGATGAACACAAAGCGGGGGCTCACGAGGATGACTCTTAAGTCCTTGAAGTAGACACTGGAGCTCTTGACTGCGATTGGAAGCTGCGCGGAAAATCTCGAGACGAGAGCAAGAACAATGCATATTTCTACGAACCTAAACAAGCTAGCTATCCTCTGAAGTTGCCTGTGCTTCTTCATTGCATTCGCTTTCTCGACTCTGATGTTGATGCTGAACGAATCCATTAGTACAGAAGAAGAAAGAGAAGTGAATACAATTGCAGTACACTGAGAAGGTTGATTTGAGATTCGGGTTTCTCACTCGAAAGAGGACTTGTAAACAAGGAAAGCCTTGGTAGAAGCAATTTCTCGGAATTTAGAATCGCTAGAGACTACCATTAAAAGATATACTTTTCCCCAATAAATCATAAGAAAACAAAACAATGAAAACAGAGGAAACAGAGTAAACTCTGTTTCTTGAATTTCAGTTGGGTTTATGAAGCAGAAAAATGCAACAAATGCTAATGAGCTTGAAAGCTTTGAGTTGTGTGAGTAGGTATATATAGAAGCAAAATAAGTTAGGTATGTTTATTTTAAAATAAATTCCAATTAGATAAAGAAATTCTTTTAACAAAGAGTTGCATATCATTATATTCCTATTCTATTATTTTTATGAAAATGTGCAAGTTGTGGGATTTTTCCACAACATTATGCAAATTAATATATATTAGATTGTTATTTTATTTTTTGTTGTGAACAATAAAATTAAATAATTATTTTTATTTATTTCATAAATAAAATACTCCCTCCGATTTTTTTACATGCCTTTTAAACCAAAATTTAAAGATCCATTTTCACTTGTCAGTTTCAAAATTTTATGTATTTTTTCCATGATTCTTTCAAATATATTCTCGTTTATTCATATGTTATTTACAAGTAAAAAGTTAAAATTGGATGCATTAACTTGGATTAAATGTAAGGGTAAATTAATATTTTATATCCTTAAATAACTGATTTCTTGATAAGTGGAAAATGCATAATTATAAAAAATCAAAAGAGTAATTAAATAAGAATCACAACATAAAACAGTAACAATTAAGCAAAAAGATTTCTTAATCCCCACCGTTCATCAAATCACATTCAACAAACAATGGTATTGGGAAAAGTGGCAAACAGATTGAGTGTACAAGTAGCACACAAAAACTAAAAATCTGCTTCAGTTAAAATGAAAACCATTCAACAATTGTGGCCAATTATTCCATTACATATTTCCCCCTTCTTTTAGAATATCCCCTTTTTAGAACAGCACTTGGAACACCAGTTTTTTCTTCCTTTTCGTTTCCTTTCAAATCCACGAAAATGATTTTTTTTTTTTTTTTAAATTTATGATTACATGTTATCCTAGTTAATTAATATGCAACTGCCATTTAGCATAAGTAGCATACTCTTATATCTACGAACACACAATTTGATTAATATGCAACCCCTTTGTTCATTTTCGTCCGTTAGTATACTTAGGGTTAGTTTGGGATTGCTTTCTCATACTGCTTTTCTGAAAAGTTCCATTTTCAAGCTTTTGCTATAAGCAGCAGAGTTGCTTTTGAAAAAAAAAACAAATCAGACAGTTCCTAATTATATAGTATGAAAGACCAAAATGTGTTGTTCAAAGTTAAAATATGTAATTCTATTAAAAGCGTATGAAAACAACTTATTGGAACAGCAGCTTGAAAAGCAATACCAAACAGGCTCTTAAATATCTTTCATTATTAAGATTACTTCATGAATATCATCTCGTAGATGTTAAAGGGGTTTGGCGAAATAAAATATATTTGAATTGAAGCTGTTATTCGAATATATTTTCCTGACCTTAATTTCATTTTCAAAAAGAGCAAACAGTAATTATCATAAACTTTCAGTATGTAACAAAAAAAAAATTATAAACTTTCAGTAATATAAATAAAACATAAAAGTATATTTACGTGGCAGATTGTGTGGAAACACCCAATTGGACAGATAAGTAGTACGAGTTGTTCATCTTCAATTAATTGTTACATTGTTTTAAATATAATAATATTTGAGATTGATAGTTCTCTCCAGAACTTTACATAGTACAGGTACATTAGATAAAACGAATTAATTAAAAAAAAAAAATCAAAAGTTATCAGGAAACAAAGAAAAGTTAAAGAAATGAAGAATAGTGGTACATATGGCACTCAGAGTTTTAAAAATATTTCCTAAAATATAAAGCTGTATTGTCAATGTCATTTGATTGGCCCATAAAACCAATTTCTTCCTTACTAAGAAATTGCAACATATTCATCTTTTTATTCTTTTCATCATTTTAACAGTAAATGGAAGTTAGTTACCGTCTGTCAAGTGTCAAATTATAAGATCATCCACCAATTGCTTTTCTTTACAATGATTGCCACGTGTCACTTTAAATTCCACATCCTCATAAGACCGACGGTTGAGTTTGTAATTTTTTTCCCATCATAACTCAAAGTTAAATCAGTTTTAGTGATTTGATTGATCTTAAACAAATTTCTCACAATAACTTAATTTGATTTCTAGCTATCCTGAAATCAAAACGAGAATTTTTGAAACAATACTATTCTCACCATTAAATTAATTATCTGATAATTGATTTAATGATAATAATGGATAAAATAAATTTTGTTCGAAAACCAAATCACCGTAACTTACGTTCCAAAAGCACACATAGACGAGTTATGCTATATAATCAATAAGTCCATATTATAAAGGTTTCACCCAAACAATCTTGAAGCTAACACATTTTCTTTAATTACTACTTCATTCCTTATCCATTTTGATTTTTGAATCTATTTTAATTCAGGTACTAGAGTAGCAAGCAAACCCTGCCGGCTCCTCTAACCCTCTCTTTGTTTTGCTAATTAGCTCTAACTGATGATGTTGACGAAGACTGATTTATTTTACTTTGATATACTAATTGATACAAGTGATACTTTTTTCTATCATTGCATTAGACTTTATACCAATTCAATTGTAGAAAATAACAATATAATTCGTTATTTTGTAAAAAAAATGGTAAAATGTCAAAATTTACTATCTTTTTCTATGTGGAATTTTCTTTATATAATTAAGGATTTTTTTTCTCTGTGGATGTTAGATGAAAGGAAGTTTCAAAACTCTTCCCAAATACATGGCACCAAATCACCTTTCTCTTCATTTTCTTAGCCAAAAACATCATTATAATAGTAAACTCGTAAGTTTTGAGTTCTAATGGGTGTGTTTGGAATGACCTATTTTGAAATTCAATTCAATTGAATTCATTTTGTCAAATTCCCTTGTTTGGAACTAAACAAATATTGATAGAGTTCAAATCATGCAAGATTTGAATTCTTGTGAATGCAAAGAATAGAATTCTTGCAAAAACTTGCAAGATTTCAAAGGAATTCGTTTGAGTTATTATGCCTTTGAATATTATTTTTATCATTTCAACATTCTCATAAGCTTTTAGTTAAATGAGTCAAAATATTTGTATAAATTGTTCTGAAAAAATGTTAAATATATTAATTAACAATCTATTAAATTCTTTAATACAAATGAAGTTCCCAAACATAGGAATTTGTTTGAGAAATCATTTCTATTAAATTCTTTTGAATGAATTCAATTCAATTCTTTTTATTTTCTTATGTGATTTGTTTCCAAACAAACCCAATATCCATTTATCTGCTCCATGCATGTGTGTTTTTATCCTTTATCGTCATATCTTATGCATATGCTATCTATGTATGTTTTTATCATGTTGATTTTTTTGAACCTGCTCAATGTTAACTGTAGTTTAGTTCCCTTTATTTCGATTAATAGTTCTTATAATACCTTGGTATGCATGAAGTATTATCCAAGGTCATCAATGTCAAACAGTCATTATACGCTTATGTCAATAATGCATAGATAAGAAAATTAGCATTCAGACTAAAGAAACTAAATTAATGACTTGAGCAGCAAAATGGCTTAATCTATCATCTATTATAATCATGGCCAGTTATACATTTTTAGGTAAAGCAAAACAAACACATTATCCACAAAAACTAATCTTTTAATCGACTGGCCTTTGGCTAAGTGAGACGACATACATCTCCAAAATTAAATGATTAGTTATAATTGTCGTATTACAAGAAATATTAATTAATACTAGAAACAGGCCTGTATCTCTGGGCTCCATTTGCTCTGTTGCTTTGCATTATCAGTTAATTAACAAACACAAAAATAAAGCCACTAACCAGGGATTCGATTTCCCTCAAAAGTTCCTTAATTTTTTCACTTAATTATTTAAATAAATATTCCTCTAATGGCGTTCAGCGTTTTACCCTCTTAAATAAACTTAAATGTCTTTATCAAGAAAAAAATAAAACTAGTTGTGATAAGTTAATAGCCAATAATATATAATCTAACTTGTACAAATAAAATTTTTTTGTTGGTTTTTACACAATGCATGTCTTAATTGGTAAAACCAGAGTGCATCAAGATTTATTTGGAAGATCTTAGTGAGTGAACAAAGGTGTAAGTACGAGTGTATATTACATGCAAGTATAGTTGAGGAGCGTAGAAGACAAAGAACGGCTACAGCTTTTGGCCTGTTTTTCTATAGAGTACATATGTGAAAAGTGAATTCAAGTTATTATTAGAAAACAGATATTAAAAAAAGCAGATATGGAAATTCACGACAAATGCGGTAAGTAAAAATATATGATTTGAATTCATTAACTAAAAATGTAAGTGATATTGTTAATTTGGTAAATCAGTGAGTTTGAAACAGTTGAACATTCGGTGATAGTTAATTAGTGAATGTAGAATGGATAGAGAGATAACATAAAAAGGAAGCATTTCTAGTGTTGTAGACTGCTCAATTCATATGATGAATCAAAAAATAGTGAAAGAACATACAGAATCTTATGTTCAATCCAAGTTGCACAGTTTTCCCTAAACTATTGAAAGCTTTTCAATTAACCTACTTGTAAAGATATTAGTGCATTTAGATAAGGCTTATAAATAACTAATATACTACTTTGATTATATTGATTGTAAAACTATATCCTGTGCTTTTATCTATAAGCTGGTTTGGTGTTGCTGATAACTCTTTGCGATTGTTGATAACTTTTTATTTTAGAAACACTTGAATAGAGTTAGAGCTCTTTTTTTTTGTTGAAAAGACCAATCACATGATTAAGAAGTTTTTAAACTCTCACTAATTCTATTTTTTTATAATTCTGAAATATAATTAAATTGCCGTGTATATATATATATATACAGTGATGTCTATTGTCTTGGAGTGGAAGATGATAAGGAGACAGGAGTACTAGAAAATTGAATATATTCTTACGGTATATAATTTATTAATTATTAAGAGTTAATTATGCTTACATTCTCACATAACATCATACCAACGTTGGATTCTTATAAAATCGACTCGGACTCCACTTCTTATGTTTATTCTTTTAACAACAGAATACTCTACTACTTTTCCACTTTTTTTGTTATTTATACTTGTATATGTATAATTGATTGTATTGTGATTGATAAGTTCAAATGGTTCTTTTCGGAGATGAGATTATTGATGATTAAAGGTCATATGTAACTTTAGTTACGAAGCCAGTAATTTAGTGAAACGTATGGTTCAGAATTAGTAATATAACCATTAAGGGCATTATAGTAATTACACGATTAGTTAGTTATCATCAGTTTTTATAGCTAGCCCTTGTATACAAGCTGCGTTTAACTAACTTAACTGTAATCAATGAATTCAGTTCTCTATCTCTCTCTTTTTCTTGAGGTTTATTACTTCCAGAATCTCAATTAAAGAAAGACCTTCCTCCAAGATCATTATGAATAGTTATGGTGGTTTTACCAAATCTAGAAGCAAATGCAAATATAAATAATAATGAAGTACAAAGCCTGAGAGCCTTATTTTTGTGTGTGAGAGCGCGCACGAATTTTGCTGCTACTTGTTAGTATTTTGGTGTGATTGGGTTGATTAAATTGATCAATGTGATCGTGGTATATCATTGAACAAGTTGGGAGAGTGAGGAGTGCATGTTTATTTGGAATCTATCACGATTCGGGAGTTTGGGGGCAGCGCCCTGTCAGCGGTGTCTGGGCGTGGCAATCCCTGGCGGGGTCCAAGGGGCAGCACCCCAGGCTGGGGTCGAGCGCCAGGTTAGCTGAAACAGACTAATTTTCTGTTATTACCCCCGAAAATTCATTTTTTTTACCAAAAACTTGTTTTTTCTTTGAAAAGTCATGTATTTTCGGAACCCTGTATAATTCCGAAAATTCATGTCTTTTGAACATGTTCGTTGGATAAATATAAATATCTGAATTGGTCATACTTTTTTTTGTTCGAAAAAATCACAGTATTTTGCATTCGGGGTTCTTGTTTAAATATCGATTTTATCCGATGAAAAATATGGTTGAACCATCAAAATTTCAATCTGGGAATATTATTCACGACTTCTTCATCCAAGTAATCATCTATCACCAACTCTATCACCAACACTTACAAGTCACTCATTTCAATTCCAATTCAATTTTGTTTTTTTTCGTTTCCGTCAAAATGCATAAAATAACTAAAATTGTCTCTAAAATGCAAACAATCCAACAAAATGAATTAAAAAAAAAAATTGTTGGGGGGGAAGATAAATAGGTATCAGCAGTCCCATTTACTGTCAGACCAAAATGTAGGATATATACAATGATAACTGTGGAAATGTGATGATTGAGTTGAATTAATAAAACATGGGTAAAGAAACTCTTTCCAAATTTTATTATAAACGAGCTTTTTTTTTTTTAAGCGATGTATCCCAGCCCACTGATTGCTAAATTTGGGTTCAAGCATCTAATGCCCGGTTAAGGGTTGACTTCACAATCCAATTTTCTTCGTACACATTCTCATGGTTCGTATATGAATTGATGTTTAAGGAGTTGATTTCTAATCATCCAACTTAATCAACCAGTTTGCATCAACAGGCACCTTTTTAACAAGAGGTAACTTGCAAGATCTCCCTATAAATTGTTAATTCAAACAACAACAATATTTATTTCTCCCCAATATATTCGATTCTCAAAAAAAAATCCCCGTTAAGGTAATTATAACTCTTTGTACTCCGTCTTTTAACTACAAATAAATGATAAGTTGGTGTTGTAGAGAATCCGTGAACCGGGAGAGTGTTGGGCTCGATAGATTGAGTAAATACGCAAGTGGGGTTGAGCCCATGTAACACAAAATCAATTGGCTTATATTAAGGCTCAATTTAGTCCACTTATATATATATATATATATCACTCATATTACTTTATTATTTCCGATGTGGGATAACCCCAACATCTCCAACACTACCTTTTAAGTGCAACTGGGCCTGGATCAATTGTCGCTTTTCAAACATTCCTTGACCTATATCTCCGAGGCTCAAGATCAACAACGGGCCTAGTCTCTCCGCTAGTCCAATTTCACCAGGACTTCAAACTTAAACCTAGGATCTTCTGGCTGTCATGTCTTTCTCTCCCTCTAATACCATGTAAAGAATCCATTGGCCGAGAAAGTGTTGGGCTCGATAGATTGAGTGAGTATACAAGTGGGGTTGAGCCCACGTAACACAAACCAATTGGTTTATGTTAAGGTCCAATCTACTCCACTTATATATCACTCATATTCCTTTGTTATTTTTGATGTGAGATAACCTCGACATCTCCAACAAGTGTAATTATTAATGTTGATTCTTAAAATGAATGAGAAACTTTAATTGTATGACTAAGTTTCGGATGCAATTACCACGTGGTAAATAAATTCATCCATCTCTAGTTGAAGAGGCCTTCTTGGCAATTTTGCATTAGAGCTTGCTGAAGCTGTAAAATTGAAAGGATTTGGTGGTATGGGTAAACTCCCTCCTTATGTGAAAGCCCGATTCTCTACTTATATATCACTCTTTATTATTGTTAATTTTCGATGTGGGATTCTATTAACATCTCCAACAGATGTAGACGTAATCTCACCCAACAGGCAAGAAGATATAGTAAAAGTAATAAAGCGTTTAGAGGCCATGCATGTAAGTTATAAATTATAAAACTTAATTATTTTTAAAAGAATGATAAAGAAAAGATTATGCCAATAAATTTACCGTATTATTTCATCGGCTACATAACTTAATTGATTCAGCCAACTAAAAAAGCATGTAACATAGCGTGAAGCATCAAATCCAAACCACAGAGCACAAATGGTTGGAGTCATATTTCATGATTTACAGAATTCAACAGGATGAAATTTTGAAACTGAAAAGTACACTTCACATACTTGCAACTGAACACAAGCATCTAGACTTTGTCTAAAATTCTAGACTTTTGGAGTCAGCTTCGAGCATCTCAATGACTTTGTTCATCGGAGGGCGATCACACGGTTTCATTTGTATACACCATAATCTCACCACTACCATCTGCTTTGCTATTTTATTTTCCTATGTATTCTCATCGCTATTTCTTGCTACAATTTTCTTCTGCCATTCACATCACCTTGAAGAGCTACTCCCTCCATTTTTAATTAACAAACTTTTTAGCAACCATCAAAGATTTTAATTTAAGTGACGTTTTCTAATTCCAATGCATTAAAAAAATTGTTTCCCCTTTTGCTATAGTACAATACAAGGATCTTGAGAGCCCATAGAATTTATGCACTTCAGTTCCACCCTCCAAATGTCACAACTCTGCAAGGTTGTGAGCATACAAGTGGGGTTGAGCTCATGTAACACAAAATCAATTGGCTTGTGTTAAGGCCCAATCTACTCCACTTATATATCACTCATATTACTTTATCATTTCCAATGTGGGATAACCCCCAACATCTCCAACACTGCCCTTTAAGTGCAGCTGGGCCTAGACCAGTTGTCACTTGTCAAACATTCTTTGACCTATCTCTCCGAGGCTCAAGATAAAAAATGGGCCTAGTCTCTCCGCTAGCCCAATTTCACCAAGATTTCAAACTTAAACCCAGGATCTTCTGGCTGTTATGTCTTTCTCTCGCTCTGATACCATGTAAAAAATCCGTGGGTCGAGAAAGTATTGGGCTCTATAGATTGAGTGAGCATACAAGTGAGGTTGAGCCCATGTAACACAAAACCAATTGGTTTATGTTAAGGTCCAATCTACTCCATTTATATATCACTCATATTCCTTTATTATTTTTAATGTGAGATAACCCCGATATCTCCAACAGGTGTAATTATTAATGTTGATTCTTAAAATGAATGAGAAACTTTAATTGTATGACTAAGTTTCAGATGCAATTATCACGTGGTAAATAAATTCTCTTCCATAGCCTATCATTTGTGATATGCTCAACTTGAGTGGGACACAATAAGGTTAGCTAAAACCCTCTAATTACACGTCTAAATAATTTTGGATAAATACCCCCTTAACTTGGCTTGAATAGTTTGATGTCATTTTTAACTTTCAATAAGATCAAATACCTAGTAAAAGTGAATCAAGTAGTCTCTCTAATGTCATATGTTAAAATCTGATTAGTTTGACTTTCCGAATATATTATTTTTCTAATTCTTTCTCCAATCAAAAGTTGACATGTGATATTGAGAGAGCAAACTTGTACATTTTTACCAAGTTAAGAGATGTAACTGATTTTTTTGAAAGTTAAAAATTATATCCAATTTTTAAAACCAAGTTAAATAAGGTAATGATGCATCTCACCCATAAATTTGTTCAAATACATGAGTACAAGTAAACTGCAGTTGCTAACGATGTTGGTTCCACACTCAAAAAAAAAAAAATCAAAGGTTGGTAGGAGTTAGGCCAAATTCAAAGGGTTGGTGAAATTTAGGTATTGTATTGCATTTTTTTCAACTTGGCAGTTGAAGGTGGGTGCATTAATTTGCCTATAAAAGGCCTTCTCCCG
>CATIWQ010051170.1:0-45773 GCA_949673415.1 Euphorbia schlechtendalii | reverse complement strand
TTATAACAATGAATTTATTTTACCATGTTTAAGAATAATTAAGATGAAATAAAATTCTATATACACTAAAAATAAGAAAATATAATTAAAAGGAGAGAGACCATTATTAATTAATGTAATAATTATAAAAGATTAATTTAGTCTTTCATTTTTATATTAAAAAATGAAATGAAGGAGTAATTGATTCGATCACAATTTCATGCAGGAGATGCAACTTTATTTTAATTGGACATAAAACAAACTTTTGAGTTTAGTTGACCTAAATTTATACTGGGTGTCGAGTATTTTGCTCCACATGAATTACGAGTGTCTCAAGTTCTATTAGAACTGCTATTAATTTTTATTATTTTGTTTATTTTGAGACACTTGTCATTCATGAGTAATAAAGTGTTTACATAATTTTCCAAATTATTTGAAAATTAAAAACAAATATAATATATTTGAATATTTTTGTATTTTTTATTGTAGACATTTTATAAAATTACTTCCTCCGTCTACTAAATATTGTCGTTTTAGAGGAATTTTGATGTCTCTTTTTTATTATCATTTTGTATTTTCAATGTGTTTTTTCTCGAAGTTTTCATTCCAACCCCTGTTAATTTGTTCAATTTTTAAGATAATCATATCTTAATCTCCAATAATAACATGAGAAGATTATAGAAATCAATATTTAAACATATTAATGAAGTCTTGAAAATAAAGTAGGACATTTGTGAAAGAGTAAGTTAGTAAACCACCTCATATAATTTATTGTTATCTTAAAAATTGTGAATTAGTTAAAATAACAATATTTAATAGATGGTAGGAGTACTACTGAACTTAATCGAAATAAAATATAATTGTATTTGTAACTGTAGTTCAAATTCCAATAAATGACCATATCTAGTTTGCATAGATGCACAATTATTTTGTGTGATAAAAGTATGATTATTAGCAGATTGTAAGATGAGTAATAAAAAAATCTTCTAAGAGCAGGTGAAATTACTTTTCCCATTTTCATTCTCAAACTCTATTATGGAGGATCTACAATGTTATTACTCTAACAATTTTTCTCATTTTTCTTTTCTTAAATTAAATTTACTTTAAAATAATAATATTTTATTATCAAACTAACAAAAAAAACAACAAAATAAAAACTAAAAATAATAAAAAAGTAAAAAGTACTACTATTTTATTCAATTCCTAAAAAAATAATAATAATTTATTCAATCCATCGAAATGGAGAATGAATTATTCGTCATATATAGGGAACCCCATTTTGATGATATACCATATGAGGAATTATTGGACTTGACTATTCCCCAAAATGGGAAATAATTGAAGTTGCCTAAAACTATTTTACCTGGAAAATATCTTACTTCAAGTGCGATGAAATTGTCGTCATCAATTTTAACTTTTCTTTATATATATGACTATAAATTAAGGTTTTATATGTTATGGAGTAAAACCATGAGGATAAAATAATCAATCAATACACGCGTCCACATATATTTTTTCATTAATATTAATTTTTGAAAAATATTAAGTATCACATTCGGAACCTGCCACCTCTATTTTTAGAGATGTATCAGTTGAATTACATCCAATTGTTCGTGTACTTGTTTTTTAACGTCTGTATCGAGCATGAGAAATAAAATTATTTCATGCTAAATAGGAACTTATAAAATTTACAATTCCATTTAACCGTGTTTCTGTTTTTTTAAAATAAAATTAGAATTGGAATTCATTAAAAATATTTGAATTATAAATGTAGTTATGTACATTATTTAAATAAAATTGGTGGCAATTATTTTTTTCAAAGAATGATTGGGCAATAAAAAGCATCAAAATACAATTTATATTAAAAAAAAAAGAGAGAATTGGAATCTTGGATGGGTTGGTAACTGTCAAGAGTGTGGCAGCGACAGCAAGAATTGGTTTTTGGTTTGATGTCCACCTAAAGAAGAAAGAAGAAATTGTATCATTTTGCATATTTAATTTAATTAATTAATTAAAATGAAAAATGATTTAGAAAATAAAGTATTATTGAAATAGTAGACAAGAGGAAGGATCATAAATACCTTATCCCCTATATTTAATTTTCTTCTCTGATCCCTAACGCATTTAGTGCACGACACTTGTATATATATAATTCAATTTTAGTTATTTTAATTTTATTATCACATTCTCCTCTCACTGTTAAAAACTTCTTAGACGTATTTAATATTCTAATATTTCCAGTTGTGCATGTTGTTAACGTGGGATAATGGATTTCATTGTAGTTTCGGAAATAAATTACGACAAGGATTAAAATCACCAACGTAAATTCCAAGCTGATGATAACAATTTTTTTCTTAAATTCTACGCTAACGAAAAAAATTTCATTTACGATGAAAACAAATGAAGGTCGTTGATGTCATGCGTTAAATAAAAGTTTTGTTCCATCACATTATATTTGTTGTGCGAAATTTTTGCATGACATTATTTTTATAGTACACTTTACCATGTAGTTTTTTTAATTTTGGTAAAATAGTTTTCTTATTGAAATTATGTAACGTATTTTTTTAATAATACGTTGTTGTGTTGTCATTGTTTGATACATAAAATAAAATAAACAACTTCATGAAGTTTCATTTACATTTGCAGGTAAACGATAAACTAATATGTATAATGAGTTTATTACGGAGATGAGCTTTTATGAGAAGGAAATTTTTTTTATCTTTTCCATTGCACATTTCACTATTAAAATGGAAGTTATTGTTAGCTTGTAACGTGGCATGGAACATTACTCTCTCCACCCGTTGACATTTCTAAATAGTATCCGAGTCGGTTGTAATTTTTTTTTATAAAAACGAGAAACAGTAATTGATTTAGATTATATCAGGTGTTTCTCAAAATTTCTCAAAAAATCACTTATATCTTATAAGTGATTTTTTAAAGAAGTAAGTCTGATTTACTTTTAACTTTTAAGTTAAAAAAAGTTATCAGAAATGCTTAACTGTCTGACTTATAAGTTAAAATCTCCTTAAAAGACATTTTTAAATTAAAAGTTAAAAGGAGAAGTTTTGAGAAACAAACCATAATCTTTAAAGTGAAAAATATCGAAGGAATAATTTAATTGTCCCTGATTCTGATTTTCATGTGTTCAACAATATTAATCTTGAATTCTTGGACGTGATAAATTTTGATAAACTTTCTCAGTTTTGAAAACAGATTTATTTCATTCAAAAAGAAGATTTATTTATCTTCCCACTGTTGTGCATAAAATGAGATTCAAGTCAATAACAATTAATTGTCATCTGTTTTTTTATATCAAGTTTTACTTTCTTTCAATATTTTACCACAACAATATCTTTTTATTTATTTGGTTGACGAAATGATTATCCCACGTAATATGAAGAAAAATAAATGCAACCCAAAAGATTATAAATGATTGAGTATTTGTTTTAAATTCATTACGGAACGAAATAGTTGTTCGTAGATACTATGAGAATCTTAAAATAACTAGTTATTTTATGATTAGTATATAGGAATAACTATTCCGTTCGTCTACTGAATTTAGACAAATACTCTGTCATTTATCATTCGCTTTTCTCTTATTCCACAGAATAATTATTTTACCGATCAAACGAGCCTTTACTAGTTACTAAATTTAAATTAAGATTTTGTGTTTATTCTACAAAAATATTGTTTTCTTTTTTCCTTTTATATAATATTAATAAGAGAAAAAAAATCACACACATCCAAATATGCTATATGGCCATTTAGAAAATTCACAATGTCATTATTAAATTTCTCTTTACATATAGTTAAATTGTTCCAAATTAACGGTTGAAATAAACATAAAAATCACCTTTTCACTTCCATCATATAAAAAAAAATTCACCATTTCAAAACCGTAAAATTAAGAGAAAGTAAAAAAAGATAGCGGCAAAACCAACAAAGAATAAGTACGTTAATTCAAAGCAGTATATTAAAAATAAATAAAAAGCTGATTATAATAAATAAGCCGATAAGCTCACACAGCAGCCGATAACTATAACGGCGTCATAATAAACGGACACATTATATCTTCATTATCCAGCTGAAAATCACATCCGTTTATCCACAATATAATAAGGCCCGCCTATTTATTTTCTGGTTTGTCTTCTTTCCAAAGCCAAACTAACATTAACATCACACCTTCTTCTTCTTCTTTCTTCTCCTGTTTTCTCTTCTATTTTTTTCAACTAACCGATCGGAGAGTTTTTTTATTTAATTTGCGAGTTGCCGGCGAGGAAATTCTCGCCGGAAATTCGCATATTTTTGTCTCAATTGCACGAATTTTTCGTCTTTTTGCTCTTACCCCAGCTTTGAATCTCTGCGGCCTAATTTGATTTTGCTGTAGCTAAAAAATAGAGATGAAAGTGAAATTCTGATCTCTGTATCTCTTGTTTTGACGCTGGATTTTTTTTGTTTGTTAATTATTATGATTATATAGAAGAAAACAAAAAAGGAAAATATTCCCTAATATTGCTTGCAATGCTGGGGAAAAAGATGTTTCTTTAGGGTATATATGTTAAGATCCCTTGCTCTATCTTCTTCTCCTTTGTTTTTTTGCCTTCAAATTCTAAACATTTCCCCTTCTTTTCATTCATCGCTTGTACAATTGCCTCTCATAGCTTCTCTCTCCCTTCGCTACCGATTCCCTGAATTTAGCTTCATTTTGGAGATTTACAGCCAATTTTGTGACGGTGTTGGTGTTAAATTTACCAGAGGTGCGTTTAATTCAAGGATTGCAAGTCAAATTGTGGTCCACCTTCTTTCTTCTTTATTTTATTTTGGGGTAATTGATACTTTGCAATGAATAGGGGGAATTCTGCACAATTTTGAGATCGATTGCCAATTTTTGTTCTTTTCCCCCTTTGGCGATCAGATTTAGATTGAAGTGATTTCATCTCTTTAAATCTAAAATTGCTGAATTATTTAAAATTGCAAGCCTGGAGCTTGTTCTTTTTATTTTTTTTTATAATAATTACGAATTCTTTTTATTTTTCCCTAATTTTCTGGAAATGGTAAATTTACTTCAAGCGAATCTTGAGGCGAGCTGTGGGTATTTAGCAACTTTTTTTTTGTTGAAATCGATTAGCAAATTTTATTTCGTTTTCCAATTTTTTTTTATACTGGCAACCAAACAGGGAATTTGTTTTTGGTCGTTGGTAGGTACGCTAGCTGCTTCCTCTTCATATTTGTATCCTGATCTGGAGCTTTTTTTTCAAGCTATACAAGAAAAAGGTTTTAATTTGGCCTGTAACACCATTTAGGTTTTCAGTGCACCTTTGCTTTATAGAGAATTACAAGGCCTGCCTCTGTTATGTTTCGTTTTCGATGATTGTTGAGGGGGCATTTTTTAACTTTTCTGTTTGTCAAATTTCACTTCAGCTCTATTACTGATGCTAACTTTGAGTTTTCTACAGTAGAGGGGGCAATGAAGGCTGGACAGCGCTAGTTAATTCGATAATTCCGGACTTTATAGTAGAGATTTTTAAATTAGGGGTGTGTGGAGTGGCGCTATGCCTTTTGAAGTTATGAATCAAAGGGGAGAGACGCGTTTTGAGGACATACGTTTACCTGCTGAGGTACTTGAATTCTACTACATTTGTTGATTTACGCCTGATTTCTCTATGTTTGTTCTGTTGAATTCTCTGACTGGTAATTGCTCTGAAACAAGTTCTCTTCCTTACCTGCGGTTTCAACTTGCTTAGTAATTTTTTGTTAATTTCTGTTGGGCAGAGACAACTTGGGTTTTGGAAGCCGCATTCTTTGCCTGATTATCAAAGTGAGCGCCTCACTTGATCATTTTACTATATTTTCCGAACTTGAGTAATTGGCTGTCTCCTAAGTTGGTGGACTTTCTCATCTGTACCATGGTTAGGCATTATGGCTGTGCTAATAATTCCGCCAATAATTTGGTGGTTGATGCGCATGATTAGCTATTGCATAATTGGTAGTAGCTTTGTTAGTTAATATTTCTTTATCAAAGTCCTTGTGCTATGTAGCTGAAGACATTTTACCTTGATCTTCCATTTTTCTTTTCCTTCTGTTTCTTTGTTCCGGTGCCATGTTTGGAGGCTTATAATATGCAAATGGGAATTGATTAGTACCTTTTGCAAACCTAATAACTGCATTTAATAATTCTGTTTTTTCAGTAGGTACCTGTGGAATGGCACCAATTCCTAGCAGCAGATTCAATGCTTCATCAGCTTTTGATAAACCTTCTCCTATTGGAGTTATATCGGTGGATTCCATGCGACAGCCACACTTGATTCTAGCGAATGATCAACAAGACAGGCTATCTTTGGGTGAAGGAAGAGCCAATGTGTTGAATACTTCATGGAATTCGAAAGATCAAGATACAAAATCATGGTCAAATTTGTCAGTGCAGCCTGCTTCTTATAGTATGGGTGGGAACAGGGGAAGTATTGGGGGAACTCAGTGGGAAAGTAGCCTGTTCTCAAGCTCCTTTTCTGATGTATTTAGCCGGAAATGTAAGTTTTCAATTTCTTGATGGTGACCTGTATGCTTGTGAGTTATCCTTCGATGTCATGGTTTGAAATGGATGACAATGAAAGCTTCTGCTACTGTTACTGCATGTTAAAGTTTTTTTTTTTGTTTCAATTCGATGACTTTTTTTTCTCCTCTATAATCTGATTTGTGATTACTAATGTACTATATTATATATTTGGCAGTGAGATTAACAGACAGTGACGTTCAATTCCATCAAAGAGCTAACTTTGTTGCTCCACTAAATGAGGACGAAGAACCTTTCCAGTCTCTTGAAGAACTCGAGGCTCAGACTATCGGCAATCTCCTTCCTGCTGAGGATGATCTGTTTTCTGGAGTGACCGATGAGGTGGGACATAATGTTAATAATGTCAATAGTGGGGATGAATTGGAAGATTTTGACTTGTTTATCACTGGTGGAGGCATGGAATTAGAAGGGGATGATCCTTTGGGCTTGGGACAAAGGTCTGACTTGGGGGAAGTTAACAATGGCCAAGGGGTTCCTAATGGTTCAGTTATTGGTGAACATCCTTATGGTGAACACCCTTCTAGAACACTTTTTGTACGAAACATTAATAGCAACGTTGAAGATTCCGAGTTAAAGGCTCATTTTGAGGTAGTTGCTTTTTGTTTTCTGTTTGACCTTCATGCGAGCAAGTCATTCCAGTTTATAGTGCATGTTGATTGATATTTATATTTTTATTCATCAGCAATATGGAGATATTAGAACTCTTTATACAGCCTGTAAGCATCGTGGATTTGTTATGGTCTCATACTATGACATCAGATCAGCCCGAAGTGCAATGAGATCTCTTCAAAACAAGCCTCTGAGGCGTAGAAAACTTGATATCCACTACTCGATTCCAAAGGTATATGACTTCTGTGACAAATCTTCTGATGCAATATTTTAACTTTTTATATTTCTTGTCAATTTGAACCTCTTTTGCATGCTTCATCTGACTCTTGCTAGATGCTGTTGGTATTTTACTTGATTAGGATAATCCATCTGAGAAGGACATCAACCAGGGCACTCTTGTTATCTTCAATTTGGATTCTTCTGTTTCAACTGAGGAGCTTCATAAAATATTTGGAGTCTATGGGGAGATCAAAGAAGTAATTAATGAATCAGATTCATTTTATTGAAAGCAAGTGTAGTTAATTCCAATTTATGGTTATATTTTGTGGCTTGCAGATTCGTGTAACTCCAGACAAGCGCCGTCATAAGTTCATAGAGTATTATGACATTAGAGCTGCTGAAGCTGCTCTTTCAGCATTGAACAGAAGCGACATTGCTGGGAAGCAGATCAAGCTTGAACCAAGCCGTCCAGGGGGCACAAGATGGTATTACCATACATTATAATTCTGTGTTTACTCAACCTTTTTTTTTTCTTTCAAGACTTGAATAGTCAGTTGATAATTTATGTCCGTCTTTAATTACAGTGTAATGCCAAAAATTGATCAAGAGAAAGACGAGCCCAATCTTTGTCAGAGCCCGTTTGATGACTTAACATCTGGACGATTGGGTACGATATGACTTTTTAACAAAATTCTATTTTAGAATTACTGAGTACTTTTCCCAACATATATGTTTCGTGTTCTCACACATTGTCTTCAGCAACAATTTCACCTGGGGTAATTAGCCGCATGGAGAATGGATCAACACAAGCCTTACCTTCTGCTATCCAGTCGCCCATGGGTTCATTTATTGAACCTCATCATAGTTCTAGTGTTCCAAATAACTTGATTTCACCTGTGACTATGGCAACTGTTGGAAAACACTTTGGCTTTCAAGAACCTAACCGTTCCATGGATGAAATGATGTTTGGTAACCACGTTCCAAGTTTCCATCCTCATTCCTTGCCAGAGTATCATGACAGTTTATCCAATGGCATCCCGTATAACTCGTCAAGCCCAATTGGAGGCGTCCGAAATGTTGTTACAAAAGTGACAGAAGGAATAAAAAGTAGGCACATTCAAGGAATGGGCTCAAATGGGCACCTGATGGAACTTAATGGTGGGGGTGAGTATATTATCATATTAGCATGTCTTCTTTTAGTACATCTATACGAGACAGTTGCATCATTAGGTGATTGGAATCCAAAGTTTCAACATTATAGATGTAGCTGCTGGATGTTCAAAGCAATGCAAACACAACCTTCATATTGTACATTTGTTTTTGATGCATAGAGATGGGCAATGATAGCTCATATGATTGCAATATAGAGGCATCTTTGTTAGATTTTTGCAAATGTGAGATTTTTTTTGTTTACAATTCATGCGCGATAATGTGAATTGCACTTTTGTATGTTATGTGAACTTTTGTAGCCCAAAGTTTTTGTATGAATGCATGTTGACCTGCATTATTGTGTTTCTAAAGTGGTTGTTGAAGCTATCTAGCTGCATAATGCTTATATTAGGGGGTTTGCAGAATGATTAGAATATGTGGTGCATGTCACAATTGGAGGTGTTTTGTCTAACTCTTTCTCTTAGTTGGAGAAGTAACTCACAATATGCACGTTTAGAAAGGTATTGTCCAACAAAGGAAGCTATTTGTAACCCTTGAAATGATTTAAAACCATAATTGCTTATTAAACATTTGGCATATGGATAACTATTCTGAGGTAGACAAAATATAGTTTAATGATGCTGTTTTCATATTTCCTCTTATCCAACGAGTTTGAGGATTCCTATCATGTAAAGTTGCTCTAGCTTTGTAGTTTTTTTTAAAGTTCTTGTAGTTCAATGCTTACCTTCTTCACATAATGAGAATGCACCTAGCAACAGAACTCCCCAAATGTTGAGTTGTCCAATACCTGGAAAGAAAATTCCTGAACTTACCATTTTCTTGCTGCATGAATTTTACAATTGATGGCCCCTTTTCACTAACATCTAAATTTTGTTGTAGATATTTGCAAAATATTCATCTGGATATACTTTTGGTGAATTATGACACTCAGTGTTTCTACTGAACCTGTTATCTCTTTTATCATGAATAGTTTGAAATTCATTTAGCAATATTCTTAGATTATTTTGATGGCATTGTTTTCATATTTATTGACATTTTTTTCTTTTCTTCAATAATTTTCTCTAGTTTTTGGATCTCCTGGAAATGTACATGGCTCTCTTCCTGGTCATCATTACCCGTGGAATAACTCCACCTCAGGCCAGCAACACCATTCAAGCCGTATGATGTGGCCAAACTCACAATCATTTTCTAACAGTGTTCATGCCCATCATCTTCAACATATCCCTGGATTTCCTAGAGTTCCTCCAGTTATGCTCAATACAGTACCTGCCCACCATCATGTTGGATCTGCCCCAACTGTCAATCCCTCACTGTGGGACAGGCGTCATGCTTTTTCTGGGGAATCTCCAGAAACTTCCAGTTTCCATTTGGGTTCTCTTGGAAGTGTGGGTTTTCCTGGCGGCTCTCCACCGCATCATCCTATGGAAATCGGATCACGCAACATTTTCTCACATGTTGGGGGAAATGGTATGGATATGACTAAAATTTCTGGGCTACGCAATGCTCAGCAATTATGCCATATGTTTCCAGGGAGGAATTCGCTTATATCAATGCCAGCTTCTTTTGATTCTCCGAATGAACGTGTTAGAAATCTCTCGCACCGTCGAATTGAATCAAATTCCAACCATTCAGATAAGAAACAATATGAGCTTGATATTGATCGCATAATGCATGGTGAAGACATCCGAACCACATTGATGATAAAGAACATTCCTAACAAGTAAGCTTAAAAGTCCTTCATGTGTACAAATTATTTTCTTATGTTGTTCTAAGAAGTCTGTCTTATTAGAACATCATTGTACTTCTTTTGGTTGAGAACTGAACATCAATTTTCGTTGACAATGGCTAGTAAAGTTTGTTTGATTGCGCATAATCATTTCTGATTATATATTTAGGAGTAAAGCATGATGTGCATTGTATTTGCATACAGAGGACAGTCAGATAAGTAACTGAAATTTCGTGGTCCATATTTTATAATGACTTTTTTTTTTCTGCCATAGTTCAGTTTTAAGCTAGTTTCGGATATACCTTTTAAAATTTGGGTGTTTTTGTTCACATGTAGGAAAAACTGAAATAGCAAATGTGCTACAAAATCTTGCTAAGTTTGAATATTATGTTGGGTACATTTGGTTTATATGGTTAGATTTTGTTTCCCAATCAGCACCACATAACCTATTTTTTTAAAATTCTTAAATTGGACGTGCACAATGCCATACAAATAGCAAAAGATGATACTACTTATTGGATAGAATTTTAGAATAAATTCCTGTTTGATGATATTATGATCATCCAGTTTTGTCATGTTTATTGTAGTCAAGTTTTCTTAAAAAATGTTGATTATATTTACGCCTTAATTTGCATGTGTTGCTTTTCTTATAGAACTTGTAATTACACCACCCTTCAGTCTCTTTTTTTTCTGTTTGTCATTTATGATCTTTGATAATTTTCCTTACAGATATACTTCTAAGATGTTACTAGCTGCAATTGATGAGCACTGTAGGGGAACTTATGACTTTATTTACTTGCCAATTGATTTCAAGGTAAGTGAACTTTCTAGTGGATAAATCCTCGGCATTTTTCCACATTCATATATGTAGGTGGCACATGATTTGAAGTTGCTGAATCTTTTCCTTATTTGCTGTTTTAATTCAAAATTTTATAATGCTTTTACAGAATAAATGCAATGTGGGCTATGCGTTCATTAACATGGTTGATCCTCAGCAGATTATTCCGTTCTTCAAGGTCAAATTCAAATTCTGCAGTAGCCTCATCTATCTTTGACATTATAGAAGCTAAAAGTTAACGCTACAGAGTTGCATATTTTTACAGGCATTCAATGGCAAAAAATGGGAGAAGTTCAATAGTGAAAAAGTGGCATCTCTTGCATATGCTCGAATTCAGGGGAAATCTGCTCTTATTGCTCATTTCCAGAACTCAAGCTTGATGAACGAGGATAAACGCTGTCGCCCTATACTCTTTCGTACAGACGGTCCAAATGCTGGCGACCCGGTATGATACTTTGACTTCCAAATTCCTTGCCATTATGCATTAATGCTCCCGATAATATCTACTGGTAATTATCTATATGATGAGTAGATTAGAATAGTATATTAGTTCTTCGACGGAAGAAAGTGGAATATTTGGCAACTAAAATGCAGTCATAGTAGATTTAAGGAATCTTTGTGTATATGAAGACTATGGCTCTGTTCCTTTCAACTTATAATTTATTCAGTTCAGTACTTATAAGTACTGCATACTTTTAAATTTACACTGAAATAAGTATATTTCAGTCCAGTACACCCGCAAATAAGTTGAAAAGAACAGAGCCGGTGGGCATTTGGATAACTCATGTAACTTTAATTGATAAAGAGGACTAATCTCAGATTGTGATGATCACTTGTATGCATTTGTTAACAGGATGATGATATATAGCAAATTTTGGTCTGTTAAATATCATGAGATTATGAAATTATGATTCATTTTGTTTTTTTTCCCGGATATGAAGCAAAAATACTTTGTTTAACTATGCAGGAGCCTTTCCCCATGGGTACTAACATTCGGTCAAGATTAGGCAAACCTCGAACAGGCAGCAGCGACGAGAATCAACAGCATGCTTCAGCGAATGGAGAGGAATTCTCGAATGGTATGGACTCATTGTCAGGTTCAGACTAAATAGTAATGGCATGGCACTAACATTATAAGAAGAGTACAGAAAACCACATCCACTCCAATTCTGTACATTAGGGGTGGTCTGATTACTGGCTTGGAGAGAATGCTCGTTTATTTAAAGCGAGCATAAAAAAATATCATATCTAGGCTACAAATGTGATTGTAGAGAATTTATAACAAAAAGGGGCACAAAATTGTTGGGTTCAAGATCAAAACATGTTTCATGATGTTAAGAAATGTTTGTGGTACCTAACAAGGATTTGTTGTCAGTTTTGTCTGTGAAAAATTTTCGGGGGTCGAGTTGGTGCTCGGCTTTTATTTCTGTTGTTGTGTGTTTTAGTTGAGGCAAGGGGAATGGGAGTAAAGTAGGTGATTGCTCAATGTGAAGGAGCCGAGCCACCACTTACCACCCCAGAGTTAATGAAGTGTATTTTGGCCGTAGAAATTTTGACTTTTTGAGGCTTTTTTTTAATATGCTATGACCAGTATACTGTTTTTTGTTCTTATTTATTAAAGAGTTATTTTCTTGTTTTCCGTAACTTCACAGATGTGTCTCTACTAGATGATATTTGACAAACTGTTGCTTGATGATATGGTTATAGTCGCTTCTTGCTACGCATGTTGACCATCAAGAGCCTAGTGCTTCTTGGTTGCTTAAATATTCTCAAATCTGTTATTCTTCCTTCAATAGAATACATAGATTTTGTTCTCTCTGTGGGGGCAGTTTTTCAAGGCCTACTCCTGCTTGGTTACACAGCTCCACAATTGCAGGGATTGCTGTGCTGAAATATATTGTTAAATCATTGTTGATTAGTGATGCTCATACCGGCTGAGATGAAAACAAATCTTGGTTATCCTAATTCTAGAGATGCGTTCATGCTACAGGCTATATTTTTTTGAACTTATAATCCACTACAAAGTGTTTCGATCATGTAATTTTCAACTTTTAGAATAGTGATGTTATATTAAATATTTTCAACAATTTAATATTATAATAATTTAATTTTATTATTTAAAAATTATTTGATTAATTTTTTATTTTTTAAAACTTGTTATCATAATTTAATAAAAAGATATTTGTACTGTTAAAAAAAATTCAAAATTTATCACCAATGTTTTTTCTGTTTTTATTAACCAATTTGCATATATTCAGATAAAAATGAATAAAATTATCCATTTTCGTGGTATAATATATTAAGGTTTTTTTATTTGTATATTTATTAAAACCATGGATTCCTCTTGCAAAAAAAAAAAAAAAATTCTTCAAATCCCGTTTTGCAAATGAATGAAACAACGTGATATTTTTTTTAAATTTTTTTTGTAAAATTTTATTAGCGAGAAATCCACGAGCTTCCTTTTTCAATCATATTTTCTAACCTCTTTAAAAAATCTAAAGATTTGAGGATATTTATTGCATGATATCGTATAAGTGTAGAGTTCCGAACCGCCAGCTGGATCGAGGCCCCTCAAGCAACCTACTTAGTTGTTTGGAGGAGAGGAACCAACATCGTCAATTCCACTCTATGTTTCGGTCGTGCCAAAGCAAGCGTTATCATCGGTATTGTCACGTACGGAGACCTCAGAGCACCTGGCCTAGTTGTTTGGAGGAGAGGAAACCACATATGCTTAGATCTTGCCAAGCGACAACACCAGCTTCGGTACGGATGCATACGGAGACCCAACCACTGGGCGATACGGGCGTGGCTAAGCCGCCAATGATAGCTCGACCACGGTAGCAGGTGGGCCCCACTAGGCCACATGTACACTACAACCCCATATAAACTCTCAAACTCCCAGATCTCATGTACATCCTGATATATCATTTATTGCTCTTACATACTCACATCTTATTACTAACTTGTCATAGTGCTAACATCCGCTCTCCATCTAAAGTTGTAGAAAATCGGAATTAATCCATTCGAAGAACAGTGTTCGGTCCATATCCTATTTGCACATCATTGCGCAATAGTTGTTTTAGTAAGTTATATTGCAATGCATTAATTGAGCAAACAGTTTGAGTGTTAAGTAAAAGTATTAAATGAAAAATATATTCGTATTATATATAAAATCGTACTTGAAAAACAAATTTCATATTATCTGGCATTAATATGTGAAAAACACCGCCATTTCATTCATTCGTCACGGTTTCTCTTTGCTCACTGGAAACATTCATCCAAAGCCGCGAGCTAAATAGGTATCCTCTCTGGTAAATCTTTTTTCTTTTTCCGATGTTGTTCTCTTAAACTTTTTATTTATAGTCTTATTCCTTTTATTGTGGTGGCGGAGCCGCTGTTTGGTTTTCATTCGAAGGTGATTTTCTCATGATTTACAGGTCTTATATTGAGAAATTCATTAGCATCTGGAGAAATGTTTTGATCAATAATATAAATTTTTCAGTTTCGCTTCGGATGGTATCCATTTCTAGTTTCGATTGCAGTAGCATTACATAGCGTCTTTCTTGGAATTTCAATTAATTTTTGGGCGAAAATCGACTCATTAGCCACATTTGACTGAACTTGAAAGGAAGTTATGTTTTTTTCTGAAGTTATGCAATTCCTTGTTCTTTTAATCTGTCGGTTTGGGCTATAAAGAAGATACTACTAGACTAGTAAATTCTCCTGAAGTGATGTATGTTCTGTTAGTTAGTTTATTTAATTTCCAAAACTTTATGATTATGGACCAGAATATGTTTTAATAGCTGCACCCACATTAGATTTATTTTCATGAATTATATGGCATTTGGCTTATATTTTCAAAAACCTAAAGGTTCAGTCTTCATCTCACAGCTGAAGAAGCGAATCTATTGTGAATAACCTACTGAATTTGCAAACAGTATATAATGATTGTACTGAAATTAGGATTACTATGATATCTTGATGTCATGAAATTCATTGAAGTAGTTAATATGGTGTTGTAGATTGAAACTGATATCAATATCGTTGGGATTTTAAAGTGTTTTCTAACTTTTATCTTATCATAAATCTGTATTTGGTCTAATATTTTACATACACAATCCAGAAAAGGTGGGGAGAAATCCAGAGACAAGTGTTTCCTTCTTCAGATCCTGTGGTTGCATTTATATTTTATCATTCTGCTCAACATAGTAGAATGACTTCATTTGATGAAACGAGACATATGGAAGCACTTAGTGGTTTTATATTCTTGTGTAATGGGAAAACATGGAAGCACTTAGTGGTTTTATATTCTTGTGTAATGGGAAAACAAAGCCGGAATGCTATATCTACCGTGTTTTTGGGCTTCCTGACATAAAAAGAGATGTTGTGGAGAGTATCAAACCAGGGATGAAACTCTTTCTGTTTGACTTTGAACTCAAGCTTCTCTATGGTGTGTATGAAGCAACATCAGGTGGAAATTTGAATATTGAACCTACTGCTTTTGGTGGAAAATTTCCTGCGCAGGTGTAGTCTTACTCTCACTGTCTCACATATAAATCTTTTTAGCACAGTTGTTTTGCGGTTTAGTCCATAGCTGCATTCTATCTGCTTTTGGACCTTCTTTCTTTATTATATGGAGTTCTTCCATGGGCATCATGCAGATACATTAAGTTCTAAAATGAGTAGTACACTTTATAAAGCAAAGCCTTTTAAGTTCTAACTGGTGTTTCATTTAGATGGATAACATTGTTCTAGTCCTATATCCAAAAGATTGTTTGCGAAGAGAAGATCATATATTAATTTACTACAGAAAGACGAGAGTCTATAACTGTGTTTATGCTAACCTACCCTGGGTGAATATCTTATCAGAAATTCATTCCACTTTCTGGGATTAGCAACTGCCCTGATTGCTGTATGTCTATTGGTAATGACATTTCATTTTAATGGTTATTGGCAAATGATGTGCCGAAATCCTGTGAGCACTGTTCAAAGGTTCATTTGTATCTGCCTAGTTACTCATGTGCAGAAGAGAATTTATGGCAATTTATAAGAATGGGGAACTTATAAATTGGTCTATGATCATTATTTTTCATGCTTATGCGTCTTTTCAATTAATACTATCTAGTGTACTAATGGATTTCAGTCAATCTTACATTTTCCTTCTCTACATTTCGTAGGTGGGCTTCAGAATTTTTGAGGATTGTCTCCCTTTGCCTGAAAGCTCCTTTAAACATGCTATTGAAGACAACTACCAGAAGGGAAAATTTAAGCAGGAACTAAATGACCAACAGGCAAGGTTCATTTTCAAATGTGATATGAATCTCTTCCTTTTCAGCAGTGCTGGCTTCCATATGTAACTCTATTCCTAACATATTTTTTGCTTTTACGGTTCAGGTAAGGAGTCTTTTGTCACTATTTCGCCCACTCACCGTACCAACATCAGTGCGTATGCTTCCATCATTACCTGTTGCAGATAGACAACTGACTGTGCCTCCTCCGAGAATAGATAATCTATTTCAGGCGCAAGCTACTTTTTCACAAAACGATTCATCTGCTGCTACAGTGCAAGTTAGCCATAACTTATCAGTTCAGATGCCTCGACATGCTCTAAAAGCATTTGATGGTCAACAATATGCTTATGATGGATCGTCAGCAAATTTCCATCCATTGGTGAACAAACAAACTCTACCAGCTGCAGCAATGCCTTATTTGGAGAATCCATATGCTGCTAGGATACCGTATGTTCAGGCCCCTCAGGTTCTGGAGACCAACTGTATTAATCAGAACACCATGTCATCGGAACATGTTTCTTATGGAAGTGCAGTGAATACAGACTATTCCCAGCGTGCTACAGAGATACAAACACTACGAGTTCCAGCTGCCTCGTATCATTATGAGGATACTCGAATGATGGTGAATGCTGACTATGCTCACCATTCTACAGGGCTACAACCTCTACGAGTTCCAGCTTCCACATATAATGCAGCAGCTACCCAGCAGCCTTACACTACAGGCAATCCACACTACAGGTACTTTGTCTCTAATAAGTAAGGATGCCTTATTGGGTGGCATGCAATCATGCAAACTAGCTTGACCTAAATAGTTTTTGAGATGGATAACAGATCTACCTTCGGTTAAAAAAGTTGCTACAAATGATCATTGTCACAATGGCTTCAAATGTTTTTGCATTTTTTGTGTAATCGACAAACTAGAAATGATCATTGTCACAATGGATTCAAATGTGTTAGCTTTTTTTCGTAATTGGCAACTTTGGTGGAAGCCGATGTGTTTTTCCTAAAAAAATTTAGTGTCTGATTCTAAAGCAACGCTAAATGATTTAAATTTTGAGAGCTAAAAATAATCACTCATTGCCTATGTAATATATTTGATGGTAATAGCTTATCCATATATAGCTATTTAAGTTCCGTGGTAAGATGCTGATATGCATTGTGTGCATTCATTCTCTAGATGAGTTTAGATGGGGCGACTGGTAAAATTTTACCTGCTTGATATCTTTTTTTTATTTGAATTTGAATTTCTCTGATGGAATTAACTAAATTTCAAGGAAATAGCATGTGATATAAACTGCTTCGTTTGTGTATGGATGTTACTAATATCTCGGTCTTGATTTTCTGGCATATCAGATATGTGCCCGAAGCAGAGGTATCTTATAGCAGCCAACATCATGACTCAGCAAATGTGCAGCATATATCATTACAGAGTAATCAAGGTACCGCTCACCCTGAAAATGCTGTTCATAACCAAAGTTCTTGGTGGCCTGCGCAAAATGGTTCAGAACAATGCTTCACATCCTACTACAAATAATGCATGCATGATTTCACTTGAAAGCATTCTGTTAATTTTTTATTGGAATATGATAGTTAGAATTTAGAACTCCTGACAAACTTAATGAAAACCTAAAAGTTAGATTGTCTATGCATGATCCATTGTAAATTTCTCTGTTCATGATGACTGATTTTATGAATTCCTACTCTGAAACAGATTCCAGTTGCTTATCTAACTTCGTTATTATGAATTTAGGGTTCTAGGAAAGGTGTTGGGTGTTATTTTAGTGAATTTCATTCATAAATGCAGAAGGTGATTGCTTGCACCACTGAACTATGCTAATGGCCTCTGCAAAAGATAAAAGTGGAAGAGTCTAGCATCTCAATGACTTGACTTGAATTTAGTGAGTCAACCATTTTATCTAGATAAGTGCAAACCCAAAATTGGAAGTGGAATTTCCAATTGAAATGGAAGAGCAAAATCTAGATATGAGATAATATTATCATCCAACAAGGGTTTCATTTGAACACAAGACCCTAGTGGTTGACTGACCTCGGACAGTACACCATGACGACTTGAGTGCTTGTCTGTCTTATTTTGCTTTAGGATTTGGGCCATCAAGGGTTTTTATCTTATAATGCTCTCTCAAATCTCAATAATTGATTCCATGTTATACGAATAATTTGAACAATATGCTTAAGAAGAATACACATTATTTTTTTAGAATATTTTATATTTATAAAGAGGCTGTGTGGAGGGGAGACTTCTTTAAAGCCTTGGGATCGAACCGGGATTTCTACCTCGACTCGTAGAAAAACTTTTTGGTAGCTTACTTAGGCCATTTTTAATTTGGTTTATAAAAAAGCAAGTTCAATTTGATTCAGCTATATATATAGTTATAAGTATACGTTGAAAAATATGTTTAGTTTGGTTTGGGGCAAGTTTAATGGTTTACTATTTTGAAATGAGTAATATATATGGGGAATGGTTAACTTCAACTATTCTCCATATGGTATATCCGAAAATTGGGGTTCCTAAGAGAATGGTTTTAGGAAATAGATTAGAATAATATTACCTTTTACTTTTTCTTATTTTTTTATTTTTGTTTTATTTTTTTATTAGTTTAATAATAAAATATTATTATTTTAAAGTGAATTTGATTTGGGGAATGAAAAATGAGTAAGGTAATTGAAGAAAAAATACTATAAATTTTACAATATGAGATGTGAAGAATGAAAAAGAGAAAAATGATTGGACATGCTTGAAATTGAATTGAGGTTCAAGCAGTTAGGCGCTAGTCGGGTGGTCGAAAATTAATCGGGGTTTAGGCGGTGATTAATCGGAATTTAGGCGGATTTAGGCACCGTAATCAAACGACGATCCTCAAAATAACGTTCAGGTAGGGTCTAGACGGATCTAGATGGGAACTTTTAAAACAGCAAAGTAAATGGCAGGAGTGCAACAAAATTTGTATAAATGTTCCAAAACTGTTGAATAAAATACTAATATTATTAATTTTGGACATTCGCATGAGCATCATATTAGGTATCAGAAATATCCTTAGGCTGTCAGTCCTACCTGGAATCAGTCAGATTTTTGTACTTATATTACACTTAAGGGTAATGATGTTACCTGGAATTAGTTAAATTTGCGTGCTGGCATTATTCTTGCGTAATGATATTGCCTCGCTAATTAGAGAAAGACGAACAACTTCATTTAAGAAATAATTAGATGATAAGTGGGGTACAAAAGATTAGCCAAGCCTTAGGGGGATGCTTGCTTTGCTATTGAAGAATAGACAAGTCAATCAATGCCAACCATGCATGCATAATTGTTATTGACTTATTGGTAAATGAGTGATGGGTCTATCTAACTATTATGTTATGCTTTTAGGGTGTTACTACTTTATATTGCCTCTAATTTGGACCCCTATACACTCCAGCATCCTATCCTGCTTTTCCTGTTTTCTTGTCCCTGTCCTTTGCCATATTTTGGAAAATCTAACTTGTTTTCAGTTAGATGACTGTTAATTTTATAAAAAAATTCAATTTATTTTACTAATTAGTTAAGAATAAGATTGGGAACCATGTGAACATGTGATTATGGTTTATTCTTTGAACTATAGTCCTTTCATTTCAAAATAATCATTGTCATTATCAATACCAAATTAATTAGAGCAATAAAAGTATTTATTTACCTTCATGGTCTTTTGTTAATTTGAAAATTGATTGAATACATTTATTTATTTTTATCATTTTCAATGTGCATTACATATGAGTAAAATGAACAAAATGTTTTTAAAAGGGTATTGAAATCCGAAAAAAATACTTATTTCGAAATTTTTCTAAGATTCTAAAAAAATATTTATTTTGAAATGGAGAGAGTATATGTTTTGTATTCTAATTTCTACTAAAGAAATGAGATATCAAAAGCAAAAAATTAAAAATTAAAATTAATGCCTCTTCTTATTTTGCTTTTTCAATTTTTAATAGACAGTTTGATTTTGTTTTCCGTGGTCCGAACTTGGTTTCCGCATTTTTTTATTACTAAATCATCTTAAATATTTTTGAAAATTAAATTGATAAAATTAGGTAATTGATAATTTTCTGAGTCTTTCTTGTGCGTATTTGACTATTTGGTATATTTGTTTTGCTTCCCGATAAGATTAAATGTTAGATATTGCAAAAATGAGGGGTTAAATGTCCTGAATCAACTGAAGTAAGGGCCAGGGGTAAATTTTTTAAAACAAAACCCCTCTTGTGTTTGAAATGGATCAATTTATTTTTATCTTAATGTTTTTAATAGTAGTTTTTATAGAATATCAAAATTTAATAGTGCATGTTTATATTACTTATTCCAAAAATGGTGATTTGGTACGTTATTTAAGGGCATACATCTACAAAAGAATGGTCTTAAATAACTCAATGCATAGCAAATACAAAAATGGAACGTTGTAGACATACATGTTCTTTAATATGACAACATTTTGGCAGTATATATGTTTGAGATGGGATCTAAGTTTCCAACTTTGTACTTTTAAATTCAAATTATGGTTTATGAATTTTATAGATTCATACATTAAGTTACCATTATTAAATTATCACATATGCAACTTCCCTATTTTATTATGAAATTTGTTTATTTTTATCTTAATTTGTACCGATATATTGCAGAGATGGTGCCAGCCATTGATGTAACGAGATGCCAATTTCTTGTGACAATATTAAATTGTAAATATGTTATGGTTTGTGAATTTTACATTTGTTTTAAATGAGTTAAAATGCAATATATTTTCACTCTAATAATTTTCATGAGAAAATACAATGAAGGAAAACTTATGATTTAAACTACATGAAATATGGCAGAAGTTAATGTATTTATTGAACCTCGGGGTCCTAAATAATTTCTTCCATCAATTCAACAAAAAGTACACGACTCTCCACAACTTCCAATTTTATGGTCAAACTTCTCAATTATATGGCATGGAACGAGATTCATTAGAGGAAAACACATTTATTTCCATATATATAAACTTATAGACAGTTAAATAAATAGTTTTTACTGTTATTTTAAATATAATTGCATAAGAATTTAAACATTTTAAAGATATCGTATTAACGCTTCAAACAATTTGATATTGATGGATTGATTTTCTTACATGCATATTTTTTTTATAATAATCACCGGTGTTTTAAAAAGCGTGAAGGCGTTAGTTGGGCGGTCGAAGATTAATCGAAACTTAGGCGGGAATCAATCAGAGTGTAGGAGGATTTAGACGCTAGTCGGCAGGGTTTAAATGCTAATCGTAATCGGGCGTCTCAAAATAGCACATAGGCGAAAATTTTTAAAACAACGACAATTACTCTCCCTTGCATTTTTCATATCTGTTTTCTAAGATTGTTTATCAATCAGCACAACATTAATCAAAATAATAAAAGTACTTATTTAACCTATGATTATTAATTTTTCAAGAGGTTGGATTTCGAAGATGTGTACCAATTAAGCTACACCCAATTGATTATAATTATTAATCTTTGAAAATATGATTTGATGTTTTATTTTTTTTCAATATGTATCAAATAAGAGCAAAATGAATAAGACGTTTATAATGCGTTAAAATCCAAAAATAGCAAATATTTTAAAAAAAATTTATAACGCTCCGAAAAGATAAATATTAAAAAAAATGAAAAATATAAATTATTCATAACTAAAAAGAAAGTAATTACGATACAAGTAATGCTACTACATTGAGTTTTGACTGTCAACTTTGTTATCCACTTTTGATGGCTGTATCATATAGATATTGTCGATTTGGTACAAATTAGTTTAGGGTTTAAATGAATCAATTCCTATTTTAAGACGTCTAATAATTAAATTATTTTCTCATAAAATAAAACTGATCTAACACTCAATATGTTAAGCACGTTATATTACTTAATATATTCATATTTTTACACCTCAACTTAAGTTTTTAATTTGTAGTTGTACATTGCACCATATTAAACAGCATAGTTAATTATATTACTATACCTGTCCGATTTATGAAAGATTTAAATAAAGTCATGTCTCGTTATTTAAAAAAAAATAAAATAATGTAATGTTTAGTTTTTTAAATATATTTCTTTTTATATTGTTAGTTATAAAAGGGTTACAAATAAAAAATGTTAATACTGAAGCAAGTAGACATAAAATAAAAGTTAAAAAATGTAAACACAAACTAACAAACACCACAATACTAATATAGTATGCAACAAAAATTAGACTGAATAACAATGGTCAAAAGATCAAACACTAACTCCTTCACATCTTCTTCGAAGCTTTATATTGTAACCAAATGGCGGGTGATGCAGTTAAATATCAAAGAACAATCGAAACGATACATTTATAGTCAGATTCTGAAGAAATTGCAACTTCAACAGAGATTTGATTCTTTCCTAAATCTCTAGGAATCGCAAAGATTAGAGAAATGAAAAAAATTCTTCTGAAATTTATTTGACTGCAAAAACTGAAATGGACATTGTTTTTCGCCTTTATTTAAACTAAGGAGACTAGGGTCGCAAACTCAAAATTAAAAGACAAGCACGACAACTTTTAAAAAATTGTGATTAAGTCCTAAAAATAGTAAAAGTGCGGAATTGAAGTCGAAAAACGATATAGTTCATGACGAAGCAATGATCTTTTGCTCCTCGGCCAGTTTCCGACGAAAACACGTAACAATTGTGAAAATCTCACATACCAAAATTAACCAGTTTGACCGTCTATAATAACCAATAATTATCAGCAACAAAAGAAAAAAAACACGTAAAAGCAACTTTCTAAATGCGGGTATTTTGAATATCATAGGACGTACGGCGTCGTAGTTGGTTGTAGTTCCGCCGTGTCAAAAGGGCTATGGTTCGCGGAAAGATCCTGTAACGTCATTCAACTAAACGCGTTTTCTGTTTCTCTATTCAATTCATTGTTTGCCATTTTTAAGCACAGACTCCACGAACTACTGCAGGGACCACCAATTTTTGATTGGATTGGATCCTCTTTCCCTCTATTTCTTCTTGTTTTCTACGACGTCTTGCGATATTTTCCATCCCTTTACTTTTACTCTTATATATACTTTTTTGGACTTCATTTGCTCGTCTCTTTTTGGAGGCCGTGCAATGGGAAACTGCTGCTCCGACGCTGCCGGCGGTAGGACTGCTGTTGGCGGTACTGCTTCTACTTCCTCTTCTGCACCTGCTAACGATGCCGTTGATTGCTTCCTTAAGTCTCGCGGCTTTCACGGAATTTACTCCCAAGTTGAGGTATTCAATTGTTTTTTTCTTTCTCATCTCCAATTTACTTTTTCGATTGGTTCAATGAGATTTGATCTGGAGCTGCTGTTTCTTTTCTGTATCATTTTATTGTTGAAGCTGCTGCTTCTTCATTTCCGATAGTATCAAAGTGTTTCAAATCTTAGTAGCTGAAACCGATTCGATGTGAAATGGATTACTAGGGAGTTAAGCAGCTTTTGTTTGTTTCGTTTTTTAAGATGTTATTTGTGCATTTCCAATTCATTGGCTGCTGAAGGAATAAAAAACAGAGGATATCGAATTGATGAGAGCTTCTTTTATTTGTAATATGGTAGAGAATTTGGAATAACTGTCAATTGCAAAAGACAGCTTGCTACTCTTTGGCATGACGAATTTTCATCCTTGGATTCAAGATACCTTATACATTATAAAATCTATGTTATAGATTCTGAATTTGGTAAGTCGACTTTAGCGATAGTCTTCACATCATAGAACCTTTAGTTTTCCTTCAGGCTAACTTCGATGCCTTTATAGTAACATCCAGGTGGAGAATGTTAAGCTCAACAGGTCATTAAATAGTAAAATTGTCGGACTTTGTACAAGTAAAGTTTTCTTTTTTCAACTGGATTCGATAAATTGGCCTCTTTCATTTCAGTTTCGTCATTGCATTTGTTTAATTATCGTATTCATTTGTGGCATTGACTGTAAATCCAATATGTGTTGCAGCTATCATTTTCTGCTACAAACTTGCGCGATAGGGATGTGTTATCTAAGGTGTGTTGCCTGACCACTTGATGCAGTTTGGTTATTATTACTGTTTTTTTATGTGCTAAATTTACAGTTCATCAACATTTGCACATGCATAAAGAAAACATCTAATTCATATCTAATTCCTATTAGATCAATTCTAACATAAAAAACCTATAAAAAAAAGCATATCATAAAAATCCTATCACATAAGAATTTAAACTTATCTCAACAACTTTCAAAATAACTCAACAAACTCCTTGTTGAAAGTTGTATATCGGAACAGTTCATCTTCTTGATGTTGCATAGCTACTATTTTTGCTTCCTCAAGTTGTAATGCAGACATGGTGGATATAAATCAATATTTCCTTCTTATTTTTGTCTCCTCTTAAATTTTGTCCTTTTCATCTTGTAATTCCTTATGTGCGTCACTGTTGGATTTGTAAGCAATAGTGTATTTTTCTTCTCTTAATTCTTTACCTGAGCCACCGTTGGATTTCTAGACTATGCTGTTTTTTTCTTCTCATAATTCCTAATCTACCCACGTTGGATTGGTAGGTAACGGTGCAACATCGTAATCTTGATAATTGAAAGTTGATTGTGAACCGCCCTCCATTGTTGTAAATCAAGTTGCAAGTCTTGTGGTGGTTGTGAATTTATTTGTAATTCTTGTGATTGTCAAGTGTGTTCATGGTCCTTTAAGATAAAAGGCTCTGATACCATGTTGTAAATATGAGAACAAAAATATAGATTAAAATATGAAAGAAAGAGCTGATATGATTCTGTTAAAAAACACCTTATTTATAACTAAATACATGATAAGATAAGCATTATTTTAATTAAAAAACATCTAATTCATATCTAATTCTTATCAGATATACCTAACATAAAAACTCTATTAGACAAAATCTATAATAAAAATCCTATCACGTAAGAATTTAAGTTTATCTCAACAACTCTCAAAATATCCCAACACTGACAATTTGTTATTAGAATGTTTGTTAAACCAGCATACTCTTGGAAATATATAGACAGGCCTTAGGATTATACATGCAGATACAAGCATGCAATTTTATTTTTGTTTCATAACAAGAGGTTCCGTTAGCATAATAGTCATTCAGAAGAGAAGAAAAGAACATCTAGCAAAGCGCTTGCCTTTAAACTATACAACAAGAAACCAGCTGTGACATGCTAAGAATGCAGATTTTATTCAATTTCAAATAATCACTTCAGCCTCAGGTGCTACTCCAAATTAATTCTGATTCATTTGATTTTTATAAACTCAATAGTGTTTATATGCGCAAATGCGGTGTATAACCAACATTAAGTGGGCATGTTGTGTCTATCAATTGCTTCCATGTATTGGCTTATGTGTGAGGGAATAATAAATGCATCCAACATCACATGCAATATTTTTGTTCCATTTTAGGCTCACTGTTATCTTATTCAAAGATTATTTTATTGCATAAAATTCTTAAGAGGAGGAATTCAAGTTGCAGTGCCCATTTTTCCGGCTTACTGATATAACATATCCATGCCTCCGACAAGAGGATTTGTTGTTTTTGTGTATGAAATTATGAATCAAATAAACAGAGGCAGAAGAGATATATTGCGGAGAATTTGTTATGTATTCCCTTCAATTCAATGTTTCTTTTTAGAGATTAACCCTGACAAATTTGATGATAATATTCACTTCCTATAGACAATGTAATATGAAAACTTAAATAACAAAACAAAACTAGGTCATAGTTATGGTGCATGGGTTTACTTCTTTTCATTTTTTATTATAATTTGTACTTTAAAAAAGTGCTATAAAGAAAAGCTGAATGTTAGCTTGGTAGTTGGGACTTTTAAATTTACTGATTTGTTTGTCTAAACTCATAGAGGCTCCACGAATATACTCTCTTAACTGTTTGATTCCTTCCAAATCTTATTTATTTGAAGTTTTATTTTCTTCAGAGTGATCCTATGCTGGTTGTTTATACAAAAGGAAGAGATGGACAACCTGCTGAAGTGTTCCGCTCAGAAGTAGTTCTCAATTCATTGAGTCCCACTTGGATAATGAAATATTCCATCTCATATCAGTTTGAAGTTGTGCAGACTATGCTGTGAGTTTTGTGCTAGACCCCTAAACTTTTTGCCGTTCGGGACCTAATATGCATTTCATCGATGTTATGGTAATGCAATTTATATTTGTTGATACAGGCTTCGCGTATATGATGTTGACACTCAATTTCACAATGTTGAAGTTAAGGTACATTCTTTTTCCTGCTTTAAAAGGCGTAAGAATAGTAATAAGTTCTTTCTGTTTTGAATTTTTACTGTTCATACTTGAACTGTAACAAAATTTCAAATCAAAGAAGCCAAATTTTGTTCATATAATTTCTTTCGTTCCATTTTATTTTTAATATTGGCATGGGATTTGATCACTTACAATGATGGCAGTAATTTTACGTATATGATCTATGCTGTGCAAGAATAAGTATTGACTGTGCAGAGAACTTTGGCAAAAATTTCATCAATGAGTTGTTCTATTTGCAATCATTATTTTGATTGTGGATATTTATGAAGATTAAGTTCAAACTTATCGCTTTTGTGAAAGAATTATGAGCTTTCAATTTTTGAGTTTTGGAACTCCTAGTACAGAGGTTTGTTTGTAAAGTTTATAATATAATCAAGTGTGTAGTTGAACAGCCTCAGAATTCATGATTAGTTTCTCTTGCCTTTTATGGAATGACAAAAGGGTTTGATAAATTGTATGAAGCTTATTATGGCCCGTGGAATAAAAGTAAATACTGGTTTTGACACGTTTCTAAGAGCTATCATTCTGTCTTTAGTTTCATTTCACCCTCTAGCCTCTCATTTACTAGAGAATAGACTTTGGTTATGTAGGTTTGAATTATGTTGGTGTTGGTTTGATATTTCCCACTGATTTATATTGTTTATTTTACTCATTAATGTGAAAAAACTACTAACTATATTTTTAATCGCTCTGAATTATATGGATGGATTTGTAATATCAAACAATTTTATAAGTGCAGATGCTCAAGCTTGACGAGCAACAGTTTCTTGGTGAAGCATATTGTACATTGTCAGAGGTATGGCATGCAGGTCTTCAATATTTACATTATACCTTCTGTCCAACTTACTAAGTACTGACAACTTAGTTGTTTCTTATCAAGAATATGGAATATGTCGCTTAATTTACATTATGCAGGTCTTCAATATTTACGAAGTACTGACAACTTAGTTGTTTCTTATCAAGAATATGGAATATGTCACTTAATTTAATTCAGAAAAATACACCTCTTAGTAACATACTGTATCATATTTTCAAATTTTACATTTGGTAAATAAATTCCCAAATAAAAATTATGCAATCAACTCCGAAAATGAGATTATGGAAAAGGAATTCACCTCCTTAAGCATATTCCCAATATTGTCAGAATTTCAGTTTAATGTTTTAGTACCAGTCTACATCTGCAACATCAAGCTTAATAATGAAACTGAAGTTTGATTCGTTTATTGTATTTATTCTGGCTTTATCAATGAAGATTGTGACCAAAACAAATAGGACAATAACCTTGAATCTCGTTCATCAAGAAGATTCTGCAATATCAAGCCGTCCCCGTGGACAACTTGTTGTGCATGCTGAGGAATGCATTAGCTCAAGGACCACAACAGAAATGATATTAAGGTGTTCAGATTTAGAGCACAAGGATCTATTCACAAGAATTGTATGGTTCAAAGTTTTATCTCTTTCTTTTTTTTTCTACACATTTTCTTTTCGCTATCTAGATATTTTATGAGAAGCATCTTTTATGGATTATTGGTTTTGTATGTGCAGAATCCATTTCTGGTAATTTCAAAAACTGTCGAGAATGGAAACCCTATTCCTGTGTGCAAAACAGAAGTCCTAAAGAATGATCACAGCCCAGTGTGGAAATCAGTCTTTTTGAATATTCAACAAGTTGGAAGCAAGGTAAAAATAATGCGACATCCGGGGTCTGAAGATCTGCATTATCTAGTAGGAAATCAGTCATTCATTTTCCTGTGCATGTCATCTTCTTTTTTATTTTAGATATTGGAAAAAAGAGTGAAACTACTCACAACTTTTGTTTGGTTGTTTATGTGATTATAAGGACCTCTATGTCCTGACAGGTTTTCTCCACTTGATTGCATGTGCTTTTTGTCTGATAAATTGCATAAGAATTTAGATGTAACAATACTGTGCCTTTGGTTTTCATTATCAAGTTCTTATTTCTGCTGATATCAAAGAGATTAATGGGGCCTTTGTACATCCTAAACTGGTTTTGTTTTCTGATGTCTCTTCTAACTCGATTTGCAGGATACTCCACTGGTCATTGAGTGCTACAACTTCAATAGTACTGGCAAGCACGATTTGATTGGGTAGATAGAGAGAGCTCATTTCTTTTTTTCCCTCACTTCTCTGGTATTTAAATGCTACTTGTGTTTGTGGTTCTGCAGACAAGCAAGAAAATCACTAATAGAATTAGAAAAACTTCGCTATAGTGGGGGATACGTGAACTTGATTTTTCCCACTTCTCTTGGACAAGATCATCACAAGAAGGTTTGATTATTATAACCATAATATTAATTCAAATCCTATGTTATTACCAAATTTGTCCTAAACTTTTCCAGCATTCAGGATTTGAAGAGTCAGCTATATGTGGACAAGTTTTCAGAAAGCACTCAATATACTTTTCTGGATTACTTGAAAGGAGGATGTGAGCTTAACTTCATGGTGGCTGTTGATTTCACTGGTATCTAATTTACTAGAGATTATTCTCGATCGCTATTTTTTTTTATCGACATAACTTTCAGAACGTATTGTAATTGGTTGAAATACATAACCTCTGTCATTTGTTTCTATGCCTTAGAATCTTATTTTAGATCTGCTTCTTTCTCTGTATTGACTCCTTGACATATAACCCTTAACCTAGGTTTACGCCGTTATTCATCCGTGAAATCCGTCATGATCTCTAGTAAAGCGATATTCATTTCCATTCTGTTGATTTCTCGTAATTTATGTGCTATTACTAAATTATATATTTGCAAAAGAAACTCTTTTTTTGCTAGCTGAAGATATCTCACCTTTTATAGTTTTTCGATAGCAAAGGAAAGACCAAAGCCTTTTATTAAGACAACAAAAGAACATTACATATTACTATTGTATTTCACGTAAAGATTTACCATTTAAGTAACAACCTATCACGGTCCTACTATTTCATGTACTGGTTCTCTCTTCTCTCATCCCTCTATTGTTTTATCATTGTCCATGGACATTTTGGGTTTTCAATTGAGTTGTCATTCCTTTCATTTTTATCTTTCAGCTTCAAATGGAAATCCCCGTCTCCCTGATTCCTTGCATTACATTGATCCTTCAGGACGGTTGAATGCATACCAACAAGTAATAAAGTTTTAACTTGTAAGCTTCTTCCAATTGCTTTGCCTAATGGTGGATGTTATAATTGTGTCTAATTTGATTTGCAGGCAATTTCAGAAGTCGGTGAAGTGTTACAGTTTTATGATTCAGACAAGCGCTTTCCTGCCTGGGGATTTGGTGCAAGGCCAATTGACGGCCCAGTCTCTCATTGTTTTAATTTGAATGGAAGCAAAACTCATTCTGAGGTGAAATATCTAATTACTTATTGTTCTTACCCTGATTTTCATATTTGCACCCTGAACTCGCCATTCTATGAACCATCTACGCCTCTCAGGTAGAAGGAGTCCAAGGAATAATGATGGCATACAATAGTGCACTCTTCAATGTCTCTTTAGCTGGTCCAACCCTTTTTGGACCTGTGGTAACTAATGCAGCACAAATTGCTAGCCAGTCTCTTGCAAATGGAGGAAAGAAATATTTCGTGTTGCTGATAATAACGGTAAGAACCATAATTATCTGTTTGATAATGTCCATATCATATTACCTAAGAACATACTTTTTTGCTGTATTTAACGTGTTTTGAAAGCAGTGTTGTGCTAACTTTTACCCAAGTACATACCTTTGAAGAAAAATTTCCACTAAGTTAAATTGTTATGCTGATTCTCCAGAATCTTGTTGAATATGTTAGGATGGAGTTGTAACAGATCTCCAAGAAACCAAAGATGCCATAGTGAAGGCATCTGACCTACCATTATCAATCTTGATTGTTGGAGTTGGAGGAGCAGATTTCAAAGAAATGGAGGTTACTATTTTTCATTCGTTCTTCATTTGCGATTGGAATATATAATTACATGTTTCCTAATACTTTTAGGTTTTGAGATTCTGAAACTTCTAAAGTTTGCATATTGTTATACAGGTTTTAGATGCCGATAAAGGAGAGAGACTTGAAAGTACTACTGGCCGTGTTGCCTCACGCGATATAGTTCAGTTTGTACCTTTCAGAAATGTACAAAGTAAGGACTTCTATTATATCTTATGAAGCAAAGAGAAATGGTGTAGTATATAACGTAATGGCCGCGATATTTGCAGGCGGGCAAGTTGCAGTTGTTCAGGAGCTTCTTGCTGAACTTCCAACACAATTTTTAACTTACATGCGATCCAGAAATATTCAACCAAGTATTTGATTTTGCCGAAGAAGTTGTACATATTGAAATTACGTTAATTTTCCCGATTTCATCCAATGAGTTCTTCGTTTGGGAAAGCCATGTCCCACCAAATAGCAATATGGCTACAGGCAATGAGGTTTCATTCATCGATATTCGGGGCAATAAGAGCAATGTGGTGTCATTTATCACATCCAAGTTTCATGTCAATTGGCTGTGCAATTCTTTACATATTGGCAAGGGCCGTAAAAAAGTTTATGTTGCCACATAAAAGCTGTGGCTTTCTCAGATGGGAACGAAATTGGGAAAGGTGAAGAACCCTTTTCAGACGCAACGATTTGAGAAGGTTGTGTGCATGTAGAAGGTGGAGTAAAAGGGCATGAAATATTTGTGCAAATGGAAGAAAAGTGATGAGGAATGTTTGTACTTGAATGTTGTCCTTGCTTGTATTGCGTTGACGGCTTGAAGCCTCAAGGTCATTCGCTGTACGACATAAAATAAAATGCGTTGCTCATTTTTGAATTTTTTACTATGGTGGATACTTTTGTTTTCATAGACTTGTACCAACATTAAGAATTGAATTACTCTCTTCACGGAAAAATTGGATTTGACATTGTTTCTTCAAATTGAGTTTTTTTGTTGTTTTTTACTTGTTCAACTGATAGTAAAATGAGTACAAAAATAGACCCAATTTATTACTATATTGGACCGAGTAGAAATTATTTGATTGAGAGTTGCGGTTTAGACGGTTTGATGTCTGTCGATCTTAAAAATGTGTAGAATAGTCACAAGTTAATATTAATAGTGCCTCAATGGATGCAAATTTCTCTCCATGCTGCCCTTGATTTCTCTTTATTTTGCATTTGCTTTCTTTTTAAACTAAACACAGACTGCATAGAAAATAAAATTGAACTAAATTGGGAAAGAAAAAATTGGCACACGAAACAAGCAGCATACTAAGCGAACAGATTCTCAACAAACTAAAATTTCCTAAAAATAACTCAAAATGCACAAAAACGAAAAAACAACACTAAAACTACTTATAAACCTGTTTATAAGGCAAGCATGAAGACAATTCAACCACTTGATTTTTCAACCGCTTTTAAGTTAAAAATAGCCCATAAAAGCACCATATCATCCACTCTTTTAACCTGCACTCCATCCAAATGAAAAAGAAATATTTTCCTTCCCCTACGTACCATTATAATCTAATGTTCCTATCAGACCATAAAATTTGCAAAACTGGATTATTTTTCTCACAGCTACTACAGAACACAAATGGATTAACTTCCATACTTGATACAGCATTTAGCATTTCTTGCACCAAGGAAAAAAACAAAAGTCCGATGAATTGTCTAGTGTCTATATACATATATCCAAAATGGGTATTTTTCAAAATAAAAACACAAAATTTCACCTTGAAAGCTGTGCACCATGCAACATTATATATACTCAATCACATACTCTCAGATTACAAGAGTAAAAATCATGGTAAACAGCAGTTCATATACATGCCATCACACTGAACCAAAAAGTCAAATTCCCAGGATTATACTTGTCATCAACTCACCATAGCAAGAAGCGCATAAACCAGTTACAAAGTTATCCTAGTTCGGCGTAAATTTTGGAATATAAAAACAAAGCGATAATGAAATGCAGTTGTTAAGTCAAGACGCAGGAATATTTTTTAAAATTACAAATTTCAGTTCGTGTAGTGTAGTGTATTGAGACTAATGGTAGCAAGCTAGGGCTAGAATTCACTGTTCAGCAAAAAATCTACACAGGGTTAACCAACCGAATAAGTTAAAATAAGAGTACAGGAAAGCAACCAAATGAACTAAAAAGCTTATGCCAGAGCAGGAAAAACTCAAGTACCAAAATTCACTGACCACTGCTCATATATGTAAACTGAAAATGAAAGATAAATAAAACAACAAAGCACAGACGAAAGGGCTTCTTTATAAAGCAGTTCAGTAACCCAACCTCCATTTTGCGGAGTGGTTGGAAAAGGATGGATTTGGGTCCAACAGTAAATATTGCAGCTGCACTGAGACAGCAGTGAAGGGCACCTATTTCCAATGTCTGGCCAACACAGATTGCAAACTTTCCAACAGTTAAAATTATCTACAACGCGAAAGTGAATTGCAGCTTTCCAGTACAAATTCAAGGAAAATACCAGCTTGAAGTCCCAAAAAGGTTCCTATAGGAAATTGTTGCCTTGAGAGCACAAGTTGATGACAACCCCTGGGAAATGCTCACGCCTATACAGACTGGAATAGAAATCAACAAAAAAGGAATCAATCTACAAGTACTTCAAGCTTAAGAGTACATAAATAATTCAAAAAGCAATAAGAACTTACGGGCTTCCTAGATCAGCGAGTTGTGGCATCAACTATCTATTGCCAGGGTGATTGCCTGAAACCGTCCCATCCTCCATCTGGTTCCTTCCTCTTCAATACATTCCCCCCTGCAACTTGAAACATCCTCAATTGCTCCTGCGCGATGGCCTGGGAATTGGCAACGGAGAATTGCCTGGCTGCAAGAGACGTCTCATCCCGTCCTTCTCTGTCTGGGCTCAGAGGGCCTGTGTTGAGGTCCAGCCCTTGCCGACCCCATTTCCTACCGCTCTCAGTACTACCACTGTTATGATTATTATTATTAATATTATTATCAGGAAGACCAACCACATAAGGCCTAGTATACTGGGACTGGACGGCAACAGGAGGCCCCAATACTTGAGAATGCACTGCCGGAAAACAAATCCTTCCACCAGAAGGCGAGTCCACGTAAGGGGTTGAACCACCTGAAAAAGCCACCGCCGAATGCAGAGGGAAGTTGCCGAAAGAGAAGACGGGATACTGGAAGGGCGCAGATGGAAATTGGACAGCTGGAGAGGATGACAATACTGGCCCCCTATAGACATCAGGAGTAAATGGGGTACTAACAGCAGAGGCGGCTAACATCCTCTGAGGCCCAGCAGGAGTGACAACAGGGAAAGGCTGCTCTCCTCTATCAGGCAAAGCAGAATGCATTGTGGCTGCTGAATATGGATGTCCCTGAGCGAACCATGGAGAAAAATTCCCAATATCTGCATTGTTCATCCGAAGAGTGGAAACAGATGGTTGGGAATGGGTTGGTGCACTGTTCCTGATATGCTGACCAAATGATGATGGTTCCAAAATTGCTTCGTCAGCATGAGGACCGTCGTTCAAATCAAAGTCCCTGTGAACACTCATCTCCTTTCTAAGCAGAGAACCTGACAGTGATTTGATTGGTTGAAGTGGAGTATCCAGTCTACAGCTGTTGCTTGTTACCATATCAATAGGCTCATCCACTCTATTCAAATCGAGATCAAGTCCTCCAGAGTTACGAACATGAGCCGAACTCATTGACTCGTGATGTGATAGGCCATGGTTATTGGCAAGGTCACATGAAGAGCCTGAACCCGGAATAGTACTTCGAAAAGCCATGTCCTCGTGGATTCTTTCATCAGGAACATTCAAGTCGATATCCAATGGAGGACGAGAGGGTTTAGCAGGAGGCATATCAGGAAGAGCGTTGCTAGTAGCAACCGCCAATTCCAGTAATTTTCTAGGTTCAGCTGGCCGAAACGCACTAGTAGCAGCTGATCCTCTCCAACCAAGTTCTACCTTGTTCTTCAATAAATCCTCTGGGGGAACAAAAGGCCTTTTCGCAGCAGAAGCTACAGTTACCAAAGCTGGAAGACCACTGGAACCAGAAGCAACGGGTAAAGGCAGTGGGCTACTTAATTGAACCCCACTAGAACATTCAGGCCTATTTGTTTCCCCAAATCTCCCATCATCACCGTTAAAGCCTTCATTGAGATTAAACTCCACTCTCGCTTCTTTAGCTGAAAAAGGAGCAGTATCCATCACTGCAGATGTACATTCCTCCATTTCATCAGCTTCAATGCCAGTCAACCTAGATCCTCCTGATTTTACTATCTGTTCAGGATCCTGGACTGTAGGCGACAACTTCTGAGAAGAAATTGGGCCGCCTCCGATTTGGTCACTACCTTTGTTACCTTCCAGGCTCTCCATACAATCACCCTTGCAATCACTGACAGCTGAACCAACATTGCTTTCCTCAATTTTATGTTTTTGAAGAAGCCGACTCCCAGAATCAGTATCATCAGCCATTTCAGCCTTGACCACATCAACATTTTTATCAATTATCTCATTTCTAGAATCAGAAAGGCGCAACATTTCTCCACCATCTCCTTTTGAGGACTCGGAATGAACTGAGGTAGGCAGTTTCTGCTGTGTCTTCCCAGAAATCTTCAACTCATTGCCAATTTCTACAGATCTAGCCACCTCTGAAGCTTCAGCTTTATCTTCATGATCAAAAGAGTTGCCCAAGTCTTCTTTGGGAACAGATTGAAAAACTTTATTTGACTTATTGCATGACTTCTCCTCCCATGCCTTTATTTCTTTACAATTTGATGACTTCCCTGCTGCGTGTGTAGCAACCACATCCGTCGACATATATATTAATTTATCTTCATGTTTCACATTACTATCTATGCAGGGCTCCAAAACTTGCTGCACATCCATGCTTGAATGTCCATTAACCTCCGCCAACTTTTCTCCGGATGACACAACTGGTTTGCCTTCTGCGCTCTTAGCTGGCCCATTAGCCCTATTACTCTTCTCTTTCTCATGATCAACAGGCTGACCACATTCTGGAGCAAGGATATCACCTGGGGATGATTTTATTCTAGAATCACCGCTAGTACAAGAGTGTTCATTGATATTTCTTTGTGGCGAAGGAGTTGGTGAAGCCATCTCTAGTTTAGAGATCTCGCCTGCAGCCACACTGGCAAGTAAGTTCATTCCAACATCATCTGCACCAGAGATGGGTGATATATTTGGTTCAGAGTACTTCACACAACTTTCAATCAAAACATCCATGGAACTGAAAGACGCCTCGCGCAGTTTCATGGATTTACATTCATTTCCAGATGACGAGGAAGCAGCTTTGGAAACTTCTGTTAATTTTCTTGCATCATCAGCGGTCCTCGAGTTATCATCATCGGGAAGGGCCGCGGGAGATCCATCTCCCTCATCAGAACCAGTCAGCACCTCTTTTAAATCATTGCTTTGCCATGACTCAGCATTGACATCAGCTAACAAATTCAATTTGCATGTGTCGTTCTTATCCCTCGAGCTACGGTCACATTGATCATGCTGCACAGGAGAAGAAGCCCTGCTTGTCATTATTGAAGGGTCATCTAATGATCCACCGCTAGCACTCCTAGCAGGACTGCGGCCTCTATTGGACAGTTTTACAATCAATTTGTGACTATTCCCCTCTGCCACAGGAACATCTACAACTTTCTCGGATGTCAAACTGGACTGCACCAATTTTTCGGAATTTGGATTTATGTGCAGAGATGAATTCCTACTTGACCTGGTTTCCTTGCGTACACCAGAGTAAGTGGGTCCTGGAGAGCCATTCATCGATCTACGGTGCCGAGAAGAACCGCTAACAATCTTATTTGTGGTCACTGAAACAGCAATCGAGCTCCTAGCATCCTCTTTTCCAGAATACCCTCCAGTCTTGGCATGGTCACTAGAACAAGATTGACTATTGTTGTGGGACTGACTAGAACTGCTGCTTTTCTCATCTCCTGCTGTTGCAAGAGGAGGATCACACACACCACCAGAACCTGTATTCCTCTGATGTCCCTCTTTTAAATTATTACCAACTGCTGCAGAAAATGGAACTGATTTTGTTGAACCAGGAGGTGCAGATACAGACTTAGTTGCATGTTCCCCTTGGGCAAGCTTGAGTGGAGCACTTTTTAAAGCTGAAACTTGAGCAGCTGAAGTCTTCGCTGCAATCTCAGAGGATGAAGCTGAATGTCTACTTCCACTAGGTGAAACTTCAGGAAGACGTTGCCTTGCAGCCCAAGACACGGCTTGGTTAGAACCAGACTTTGCATCCATTTCAGCCTCAACACGCTTCTTCCACGTATCTACTAGACTTCTTGCTTTCTTCTGGATTTCCGAGTTCTTATGAGTACGCAGGTGATTCACAGACTTCCCAATGTTACACATTTGTAAAGCATGGAGATTTACAGGTAACTTGTCTAGAGCACGAAGTAAAACTAAGAGAAATTCCTCAATAGATTTATCACCATCCTTAGGACTACTGCCATCACCAATCTTCCCTTTATGCACCTCCTGCAGCCATTCATCGAATACAGTCAATCCCCTTAGCTGCACAAACCGATTAAGACAGTCAAACTTATCGGTGGCTGCTATCACACTAGCCAGTATTGACCGGCCAACTAAATCTATCTTCTTAGCACTTCTCTCGGGCAGCATGAGTCGCACAAGTTTTTCAACTCCCTCTGAGTCAACAAGGCCGCCTTTTTCTGTAAATTTTGCAATCTCGGATCTCCAAATGCTTTCTGGTCTAGGGTGACAAGAATCGCCATCATCCATTTTTGAAGAACGCTCTCTTTTAACAGACTCGGAGCCCTGATCAACTCGATCCCTCTTCTTTCCCTTAACTTGAGACGGAAAGGGTGAATTACTGTTATGTACGCTATCTGAACTAGGTTTTGACTGTGAAGTCGATGTTGGACCATTCATCGGTTTTGGTGAACGCCCACTTGGTTGAACTGTTGCATGCATTTCTATGTGCCTCTTATGTAATAGCTGATCTACTTCTTCTTGACGTTCCTGTGAAAACAGAAATAACAAGGTTACGGAAGAGTTTATTATCCCCTAACAAGATGCACAAGGAGCAAAGAGAACACACATTAATATAGTCTTGATCGGTTAACCACCATAAACACTTGTTTGTAATGTCATAAACTCTTCGGCAGACAAATGAGCAAATCCCTGACGGAAGTTCGACACCTTTAGCAAGGAATGTAACTTTACACGGATGGAGTAATGATGCAGCAGGAATCTCATCCTTATGAAAGGAATAGAACACTTCGTTTGGCGCAGCTTCCAATAGGATGCCTTTGCCAAGCTTCACTTCAGAAGGTCTATAGAGCCAATTGACGCACAACCTTAACTCGTTTTCTTTACCACTAGTCAGCCAACGAATTAGTCCAATGAAAGGAGGTGAGTCCTGTGATGATTTGAAAAGAGCACAATCTCCAACTCTGATCTTGCGTCCGTCCTGTATGAAAGAACCTCCAAATATTATTTATAAAGAGAGATCAGCTAGAGCTGTAGTAATATAATTCCCGATACCATAAATCAGAATGCCATGAATCAATAATCACATAATTACAAATTAAAATCAATACCATGAATACTAAAAATTCCTCTAAGTTTCAACAACTGACTATCTAGCCACATGTATTGCCTCCATGTATTTCTCCCATCATTGGCATAACATTAATCAGTCATGCGAACATTTTCTCATTTTAAGTCTTCCCTCACGCCATCAAACTTTACCTATTTCAAGCCAGCCCCATTGGAATTCCTTCAAAATTATATCGAATAAACCTATCCAAACATTCTTTTTAAACCAGTTGGCTCACGAGTAAATTAATTGGGTCTGGTCATTCCACCAAATATCCAATGATGCACACCATACAAAGCCCGATTCATTACAGAAAGAAAATCGACCCATTTTCAAACTAACCTCAGCAAATTCAAACCATTATCACCTTAATCGTTCAACTCGTCGTGAAACAAAAAGATATTATCCATATTTCGTCGGACATACAAAAACCACACTCCAATACCCCCTCGCCAATATGAATCAAAATTCAAAACAACAACCGAATAAGAAAAACTATTTTTTTCAATAAGCAAATATATTAATTAAGGAAAAAAAAACCGCACCTTGGAAAACGAATTAGCTGGAGACAGCAATGAACAGGAGGAGGAATCATCACCAGCTGCAACCGAATTGACACGGTTAGGTCCAGTTAACATGTGCCGGCCTCTTTTCCAATCCTCACCTGCCCGCCCATGCATAGCCTTGCATTTTCGCCCTCGAGTTTCATCAATCCCCAATCCGTAATTCCAAAACCCAACCCCCAATCCACAACAATTTCACCAGTAGATCCACCAAAAAGCCCTACCTTACACCATTCACCAGCGCAATCGAAACCCTAATTAAAAAAAGGGGAATCCAATTTCAAAAACACAACTTCCGATTCCAAAATCAATCGATCGAGGACGAGTAGAGATCCTTCGAATTGAAGAAAAAATCGATCAACAGAGACAGAGAGACAGATAGGTCGAAAAAAATTGGGAGAGAAAAAGAAGAAAGATGGAGGGCAATCGAAAAGGTGTACTTGGGTACTTGGTAGAGCGGGGAAGGGCAGATTGGGCAGAACGGGCGGAAGGATGATAGAGTTACGAAGCGGTGACATATGTGACGTAATGAGTAGGGATCATGTCAGAATAGCTTTGGGTAGGGTGATAAAAAATTTGTTGACTGACTTAGGAAGGGATTGGTTGCCTTGATTTTACACGTGTTGAGATGGATGAAATTGAACGAACAAAATTATTTGAGATTGATTGACACTGAATTTCAACCCCACAATTAAAATTATTACTCTTTTAGCCTGGTAATTTATTAATTAAATCGAGTAATTTTCTGTTGACTTTGTTATAAGTAAATATACAACCAATATGTATTTTCTTATGTAAATATACAACTCCATTCATTATTTGTATTTTTTCTCAAATCGATACAAGAATTTATTGCACTAAAAAAATTGCTAAATTGTTCATTGCATTTTTAAATTAAAAGTTTTCTAAATTGTTCATAATTCAACCAACACGCAATCAATTTTCCTAATTAACACAAAGTTGTATTAGAGAAAAGATTGTGAAAATGCATTTACAATTCAGAGTGAGAAATCATAATTAATGATTTGATACTTCATTCATACTTTTTAATTGTATTTCCTTTTTTGATTTTGCTAGTTATATATATTTATCATTTTAGTTTATTAATGCATTTTTTTACAATTTTTCTAACATACGCCCTGATTGATTAGAATAATGATCATATATCTATTGATGGAATTTTATGTTGATAATCAAGACAAAGTAACATTTGTAGTGTAAAAATGCGAAAGATAAATAATTCATTTCAACAATGTAATAAAATTTTAATAGGAATATGAGACTGCCTACAAGCTTCAATAGTCAATCCCAGAGCTCACAAAGTGGTAGTTACTTAACATGGTTCGAGCCCTCACAAGACATGACAAGTCAATGGCACTTGACAAGGCGAGTTATGACGAGTCACCTTTGTCTCCAACTATGTGACAGTTAAATTGAATAGTCCCAAAATGTTAAACTATTTGATTCGCTATTCCTTATTAGTCTTTCATCATCGTAACTCTCTAACTTAATCAGCAAAGTGGTTACACCGTCCAACCCAAGTACCCAACTAGCTCATCTACTCCTTCGTTCACTCATAAATCTGCTCAACTCGGATTATATAACAACATTGTCATGTAATACGAAGGTTGATCTAATGATGATATGTGTTAAATTTATTATTTATTTTTATATAAAAAAAGTTATAAAAAGCACCATAAATAAATTATGTGCATTGAAAGGAAAAAATAAAATCAATTTATCGATGAATCATGAGTTGAATCTGATGAGCCGAATTTAGGACTGACTTAATTTTGACCATGCCAGTGTTTATAGAAGTATTAGTAGTGCTAGACTAGGCCGTATTAATAGAAGTGTGTTTGTGGTGCCAGACTTGGATTATATGTTCGGCAAGTTTGATAAACAAGAAAAGGGGAGGAGAATAACATATGTATAGAGAACGTTTTCAACATTTTCGCTTACAATTAAGCTATTTGGTATAAGGGTGACCAATTTATTTAAGTTTTTTTAAGAATATTAAGGATCTGTTTGATATTGTTTTGCAAGCTGTTATTATAATAAGTTACTCTCACAAATTTTTTCTAAAATTTCATATTTAAACTTTGAACAATAAATTTTAATCTTTCATACTATATAATTAAAAATTGTCTAGTTTACTTTTTCACAGCTAGCCAAAACTGGCCCTAAAAAGGTGGGAATTGGTATGTGCTTTTTGGCAGGATTTAATTTGAGTAAGAATAGGATCACGGGAAGAAGGTTAGTTTGGATAGGTTAAAGGTAAAAATGGTGAAAAAATTTATATTCAGAAAGAGAAGGTAGTGACATGTGGACATATGATGGAGAAGTTAAGGTTGTCCTGACTTGTTCCAATACACAAATTGATAAAGTAAATGGAAAAAAAAAAACAAGAGGATGATGTAAATTGTGGTGCTGTGTTGTGTTTCTGCCAAGAAAATGATTTTTCAGGCTCTTTTCTACCTTTGTCAGTCATTATTGTCTTTTATTTGCTTCCCCCCCTTTTTTAATTATTTGACAAACTAATTAGGCTTAATAACTACTCAAAATTTACTAAGCCCAAACCCAATTAATGCCCAACTCATAACTTTCTCAACCAATTCATGCACTATTTTAATGAGTTAAACTACAAACTACCACCATAGAACATATAAAATGGTCCCTTTATTAACATTTTAATGCATAAACTATTAATCACTACCAGTTGGAACAATAATTATCAATAGAATGTGAATAGAGATCTAGCCAATAGGAAAATATAAGTTTAGGCTATGTTTGGCATACAATTACAAAGCCAGCGATTATTATCACAGTAAATGAGTTCAGTAGTTGTGATATGACAGTGGACAAAAGTAGCATCACTTGCTATTACTATTTGCTACAAAAATCCACCTATCTAACATTATTAAGACACCCAAAAACAACACTCATAAATGTCATTTGTCATTTTTATTAACTTCTCTGCCTGCAATTGGTTCATATTGCAAACAAATGTACTATCAAAAGACAAGTCCTCTCTGAATTGACAACAAAGCCAATGTTCATAAATTTCAGTAACAATGACAAGTGTTGTCTGACATTATTAATCTATCCTGAAAATACCAACAATATCATCAAGTAAAAAGAATAGGTCCCAACACAACAAAACATCAGTACATTAGACACATGTTCTTCCGAAAGAGGGAAAAAGGGTATTTATGTCATTTTAACAACAATCACAATCTCCACAACTTTTAACAATGTCTAAAAGGATGGGACATTTATATCTAAACTGTACACTCAATCAATCAAAGCTGCTGGGTCTGTTTTTGGTGCCATTTTCCCCTCCTAGGTCCTTATCATTTCTATTGTTATTTTCTCTATATAACTTTTTTCCTGTAAAGTTCAATTATAAGACAATGCTAAATTGCTTATGCTGCCATAAACATCCTATTATTTGTAAGTTCCTCCTAAATTAATTCATAGATGACATCTCCATGGACACAAAACTACCAACAAAAGCAAATCTCAAGTTCTCTTGAATTAAAAAAAACAGAGAAAACACTGGACAGTTTATCTAGAATCCTCCACGAAGCATGTATTAATTTCGATTCTAGAAACAAGAACAGGGAAGAGTATGGTGATTTATATTTTAGTGTTATCTTATCTCACACGATAAGTGGAGTTTTGTCCTAGCCTCACAACTACACTACCTTGAAAATATAGATGACAATAAAAAAAGATGGTGTTATGATGATGAGTTCAATGCGAGGTGAATGTAGTCTTTTCACCCTGAGAATGACACAATGAATACAGCAAAATACACCAACCAGCATACTCATTGAGTGAACTTTCGAAACGATGTACCATTTCATATGGCATCACAAGCCGTTTATCATCCTCTTCATCTCAGCCGACCTCCTGGGATCCGGCTCTTCGATAGCTCTCTCTGTTAGTACATGCTTGATTCGACACATTGACTTCCTCACCTGAATCATTGCCATTCAAAGAGATGCTACAAGAACTTGATTATTGATAAATAACTAACATGAAAGATATAGAACCAAGTTAATAGTAAAAAAATCTGTCTTTCTGATCTGCTCTGTTCTAGTTCCACTTATGAACTTAATAATAATGTTAGCTTGAGTATTTAACTGACTGTGAAGTTTCTCAACTCCGATGTAACCTTTTCCACAGTAGCATTCAAGCTTAATTAGTTATGGCATTAAATGGAATTTTACGAGAACAAATTGTGATGACGGGGTATTTATTTCTCAAAACACATGATATGTACAAATTGAATTGACATTCAAATAGCTCAATTAACTATTTAATGGTCATCAACCTACTAATGTAACTAGTTGCAAAACTTGTGCAATTATCAAGACACTCCAATACATAAGTGGCGACTCCTTGAACAAACGAAACATGGCTTTATAAAGATTGGGCGAAATAGAAATTGCCATTCACTCTAGGGGCTCAGAATCACAGTTTGTCATAACCAACAAAGCACACACATACCTTCGGTAAGCGCTCTGGATTTGGAAATCGTAGGTTTTGGGCATGAAGCATCTGGCGTTGAGTCATTAGCATATTCTTTTCCTTTAATAGCACAAACCAAAGCTTTTGGAGATCATCCCAGGACTTCAAGCGCAGCTCAGAAGCTTTCCAACTTCGACCTAGTAGTGATAAAAAGCAAAAAAATGGCAATGCAATGAATGAATGTACAAAATTTCCTCTATTTTACTAACACAAGAATATTTATATCTGCAGATAAGCTGAGCATGCTTTCACAAATCACAAGTATTATCCAATTTTGCTGGATCTGTAGAGGAACTAATATCTTTTACACTATATACTTCATTCAAGGCATTGAATCTAGGAGTTTTGGAATTAATTTCCAGTCAATGGCATGAAAAGAAGCATAATCAAATAACCAGTCAAACATTTTCTCTTAGCAAATCATTGATTTGAACTTTGAAGCAATTGTCATCCTAAATAATGTAAGCCAGCTTTAAAGAGCCAAAATAAGCAATAGCAGGATGCCTCCTTTAGTAAAGCCCTGTTCTTTTCAAATTATTATCCATCCAATTCAGCAGTACAGCATAATTATAAATTTGCACACAAATAAGTTCAGTTCAGTTCACCTCATTACATCTACTTTTAAGTTGAAAATAGAAGAGCCTAATAAAAACTAAGCCATTATGAATTCCATTATAAAATACCTATAAATTATACTTAACTTTTTACAACAAAAGTTATCCTGCAAAGTACTTGGAGAAGTAGCATCAGTCTGTATACCAAACACTGAGCACATAAATTATAACTTTAATTCATATAAGCATTGCAGGTTTCAACTTGTTTCTTGGACTTGCATTAAATATCAGAATCCATGGAGTGGCTGGACTGGATTATCTTCCAACACTTCAATTTTGATTTAATGACAACGCATTAGTATACCTAACTGAATCATGTTCAACTCTTCTTTTCCGTAAAGATAAAAATGAGCAGCCAAAAAAACTTAACAAATTAATATATCCTCATATAAAGATGTTACTAACATTAATAAAGAAAAAGAATATAAATCCTTTTAGTTATTTGGCCAGTAATTAAATGATAAAGCGCTTGCCTCAATTGTGCAAGACTGCAGGTCTTTTTCTTATGAAACAGATGACAAACTTGCCTCTTTGAGTACAAAACTAAAATTTTGTATGACTTTACATAAGAGTGTAAAACCATCAACTCACAAAGTATCCTTAGGTCCATAAATACATTAAACATATGTAATCTAACTACAATGTGATTGACAAGGTTCACAGGCAATAGTTCGGCTTTGATTAAAATATAATCCGAACACAAACCAAACTTTCTTTAACAAAGATTGCTAGTCATTTCTATCAAGAGGTTCACATTCATTAAGAGGTTCACATTCATTAAGAGGTTCACATTCTTTAACACAGATTTCTATCAAGAGGTTCACATTCATTAATCCGAACGCATTCATTAATCATTTCCGTAGCTTGAAGTATGGGATATTCGAATGCATGCATTTCATAAAAGGCTATATTATAATTGTGAATATTTAAAAAAAAAGAAAGACAATAGTCTACCATAGACGACCGGTTTATCTTCATCCTGATTCCTATCCAGCTCAAAGAATTCCTCAAGAGGATTTTGCGCTAACCGTATGGCAGCAGGAGCAGCAGAAGCCGCAGCAGCAACAGTAGTAGTAGAGCTCTCAGATTTAGCAGCAGCCAAGAGCGTTCTCCCAAAAAATCTTGTCAAAAACATGGTTGAATTAAACGCCTGCACGATCCAGAGCACAATTTTATGGAGAAATTCGATTGAAAATAAATCAGAAACCCCCCGACTCATCAGGATTTTCAAAAATAAAGACGAGCGAAGCGAGTTCAGCAAAAAAACAACGAATCACATGGAGAGAAAATGGAAGGAGTTATGTATAGAATAAATGAAAAAAAAAGAGAGAGAGAAAGAAAAGAAGGAAGAAGCATACCAGAAGAAGCTCTCCAATGGAGATAGAAGATACTGCAGTGTAGTGAATCGCAAATGAAGAGGGGAAGTTTTTGAAATAGCTTAGAGGTTTACATGTGCTTTGTCTTTCGATATATTATTTTTTGGGGGAAACAGAGCTGACTTTTAATAAAATATTTTTGTTCTTTTCTTCTCTACCATTCTATTTTTGATATCCTTACCTTTTTTAATTTTTACTTTTTACTTTTATGATTACTATTTTTTATCGTTCTCTCTCTAAAATCACGTTTCTCTATCTCTCTAATCTCTGCCTTTTCTCTTCTTCTATCTGCGTTTTTCAATTTCAATTTTTGTGTTTTGCTACTGATTTCGTGTAAGTTCTACTTCTAATCTCTTACTTTTTTGTTTCGATTTATGTAGTGTTCTAGTTTGTTAG